>JAVQJS010021255.1:0-16002 GCA_036024795.1 Galaxias rostratus | reverse complement strand
ATTTAAGGTAGGGGATTAGCGTTTTTGAAGGCAAATTATTGCTCATGTAAGGGGCATAATGGAAATGTTCCATGTCAAACATACAGTGATTATTCTAAATTTAAGATACTAAAGCCGTTGGTTGCACTGAAATAACAGTTGCTGTCAAGCAGATTAGGCCAAATAAATTAACTTTGTTGTAAGCCAGTCATGCACATAAATGTAAATCACTTTCCAATTGCTTCCATCAGCAGTATTATAGGATCTCAATGGTTGATAATAAGTACCTTATCTTATTCCAATAGTTTTCTGAGTAACAGAAAAGTTGTGCCATTCAGCAATTTGAAATTATAATTTCGCTTTGTTTTCATACCACAACAGTTGGGATGGCACAGAGTGAAATATCCATAGCTAAATATAGAGTGTTGACTTAGGATGTCTGGCTGTTTGCACACCTTTCTCACTCTTTCTGTGAGTGACAGGCCGACAGACACTTTATGAATTTCTAATACAAATCAACTCCATTTGTTTTATGCGCTGCCCAGGTTAACTTTGTTAGCCACTCCGTAAGCCAAAGAATAGACAGGGAGTGTCCTATTTCGGGTTCATCAAACATTGAGAATGAAATCTCATTCGAGGACATGCTGTATTGCAAACAATACAACAACACAATAGGTTCTCTGTCTAAAAAAAGTATCCACGTCGTCATTTGCTAAAAATGTGTTACAGAAAAATTTCTAGCGTAACTTGCTAAAAAAGTGAATTGATTGTAAAAGGTTAACTTTGACACAAGACAACCCCCTGTGCTGCTCATAGGTTTAAGACACTACTCTGGGAAATACTATCAGGAAGGTGTTCAGATGTGGTTGTAAAAACCTGCTCACACTCCATGTCCAATTCATGTCTTACTACAAGGCCTTGGTGACCGGACTATTATCCATTGCAAGTAGCTATTTTACACCACAAAGATTTACAGTGGCTAGTGATGGTAACATGCCCATATTATATAATTCTGTCGTCAGCACGTTTTGGAGACATTTGCCGCTAAATAAAGCATTTCTGCTGACTTTCTGTGACTTACACAGCTCATTTGGTTATAATGGATTTGGTCATATTGAATGTTGAAGGCTTGAAATGAGGGGAAACGTCAGCTGCATTATGAGGGGTTAAAAGGGTTTGCATTGAAGTAGAGCACTAGAGGGGGCAAGAGGGAGAAGAAAAAAAAATCTGTCTTTCAGATTCTGTCATGGCTTGTTTCAAATTCACGCGTTGCTTCTGGATCCTTGTGCTCTTTCATTTTCTGACAGCACAAACAAAGCTTTGATAACCAGGTGTTGTGACTGGGAAAATCCAGATTCTATCTCTGTAAAGCTAATTATTGTTTGCAAAATTGTTTTATTATACATTCTTGCAGGATGTAGATGGTTGATTCGTTTCCGCATTGATTCATGAGAAGATGTGAAAACGATTCTTCATCGTTTATTTATTTGTTTCAGGGAAGACAGTATGTGCAATTGGACGGCATCCGCGTGAGGGAAACAGTCAATTTGTAGGGAGAAAGGAAGGATGTAGAGTAAAGAGGGAAAAAAAATCAACAATCTCTCCACTTGACAAATACACAAATGCATGCAAATTTGAATGCACACACACAGCCTAACAGATGCCTCCTCTCTTGCGTATTGTTTTTGTAAGATAACTGGTGTGTGCTCTGCACCTGAGTCAGAATCCCTCTCTCTTGCAGTCGCCAGCAGCACGGCGAGATGGAGCTGAGGAGGAATCACACCAAGCCCACTCTCAGTGGAACACCCAGCCTGTTTGCCTGATACAGTCTTTATCCATTCTCCTCTGTCTAGTCTTTGCCTTAAGAACACTTTGCAACTGCCACCTTTCCCTTGCCGAAATTTAGTTCGTGATGAGCTGCACAAAAAAGACATCGAGACTAACATACCATGCCACTTTCATCTAGCGTTTTCATTTTTCTATGTTTGAAATGTTTCCGTTTAGAAACAGCGTTAGCAAGCAACACCTTTTACTACAAGGTATATTGTATGCTTCTTTGCCTTTTTTTCACAAGCCAATCAATGGTGGACAACAAATGAGTTATTGCTACATTATGGCAAGCCACTGATGATTCAAATTGTAAAAATGACCTCAATATTGGATTGGAAAAAATATGTGTAAATGTTCAAATAAATCTCAGAACTTGCTGAATTTTAACATGCTTGTTCCTAAACACCTGAATACTCTCCAGAATTGAAGCAGCAGCCTTCAGAACTCTCATGACTTTAGTTCGACCATGTTTTCAAATAGATGCTGGTGGAAAACGGACGCTCCACACGAGAACAGCATCGCATAATTGTGGTGCTTCTAGCCGTGTCAACAGGACTGAAATAAAACAAGTACTCTCGGATAATCCATGCCTTCTAAAAATAATCCTGTTCATACGGGGGTGGCACTCTCTTTGCTGCATACCAGGTTCTGCTGCTGCGGAGGCAACTCCGTTTCATAAGTCTGGAGTTGTGTGTCTGTGAGTGTAGAAGCCTGTTACGTAGTCTTCTCAAATAGCCACTCATACAGTTTGTGTTCAATAAATCATGAAGAAATAGCCTTGCATTTGCTCTTAACAAAATGTTACGTAATAATAAAAAAGGCAACATTTTCAAGGTAAAAGAAGATTTGCTTCACCATAAGGGTTTTACTCCAACTGGTTCCCTAGCAACTACTAACAAACCAAATTCAAACCCTAAATCTACATTTAAGAATTGCAGGAAAAAATTTGGATTTCTGCGTTCTTTTTTAAATAATTCATTCTGCAGATCCACCAGCTCTGATGCAATGAAAACATTGAACCAACCCTTTCAATTTGTTTCCCCTAGATAATAGTTTTCAAAGCTTTGCATTGTGTTTTATGGTCCTATTATGGATATGATTGGTCCTCTTGATTGTATTGACCAATTCTTACATTTCCGAAAGAAATGGTTTTGGTTGGACTGTTTCCTCATAATCTCTTTAGCATCACATTAAATTATGTTGCCTGTAAAATTTTAAAAAAGCACATGGCCGTGATGCCCAAAGACCAGACGTGTCGTGCATATTCACACCTACATTTTTTTTATAACAAATCCGTAGGACTAGGTATATACACTAAAGTGTCATATAGCGAATGGAGTTTTGAAACAGTGCCCCCTCCTCCTGGGTGTGTGATGCTTCTGCCAAAGACAATGGGGACACTAATTATTTTTGAAATATACCTCTCCCTTTAATTTGCTTTTATGATAGCTATGCGATAAGAATAGCCAGACTCCCAATACATTCTTGTCTTTCAGTACCATTTCCGTGAGACCCAAGTTATAATCTATGAATAATGGGTTGACGAATCGACAAATCAGGGTGTTCAGGTTGGTCATGCAACGTGATGGCAGATAGCAACAGGTGGCATATCAGGTGTAAACATGGGTATCAGACTTTCTGCTGAACCTCAATTTACACTTGTATGTCATTTTGATTAGATGGAAATAAAAATAAAGGAGAACAATGTTTTCACTGAATTTAGACCGCTGCATTTAGAATTTCTGATCCCTACACCCACAGGAAGTAGATCTGACAGAGCGTTGATGTCTGGCACAACAGATCCGTTGGCTAGCTTTCATCTTCTTTTCTTTTTAAGTATGTGGCTAACTACAAAAGGTGTTTACCTTTTACTCTGTTTGAAGTCACAAAGCTATCCATGGTGGAGGCAAAAACATGTTATTTATTTGTTTATCTGTAGCTTCATTTAAGATGTGCTCTGTCAAGAGTTATAGCTGGTGTTTTTTATATATATATATATATATACATTAAACAAATATCTTTCAGATGCATTCAAAACCTTCCTCCATGCCTGGGAATTTTCAAATGCAATTAGGGTATCATCTTGGAATTTAAATGGGATCAAACATTTTCCATCTTTGTCAAAGGTTTGTTCTTTTGTATGGATCCGCCAGCCATGCCACATGTCATCAGCATTGTGAAACTATCCTGAACGGGGGAAGAGTTAATCCGTATGTGGCATAAAGGGATTCCAATGTTTGCGGGTTTAGCAGGTTTGATATCATGGAAACTGAGGGTTTACATTTCATCATTGGTTGCTTGCTTGTCAGCAAAAATAAATATTCAAATATGAGTTAAGAAAAATCTCTGCCAAAAACACTTCTGTGTATTTGAAAAAAGTAATAGACATGGCCATTGTTTCCTGACAAAATAAACGGTGTGAGCCTACAATAACCTTCTATCAAATGAGAAAATCCTACTTAAGATAGGACCCTTCAACTAAATGTCCAATATTTAAATCTCTGGGTATATCTGTGAAGCTGGAAATACCTGTACCCCCCTTGCATATTCCTGGCTCTAAGTTTATCAATCACAGCTTGAAGAAGTTGCTTTTTTGTGACATAGGAATTGAATATAGGGAACAGACAGAAAACCTCCAAGGTCATACCAATTATCTATCTGTTAACTATCAGAAAAACTTCATGTTAAATATTTTAAAAGAATACATAAAATATTATTTTGTTTCATATTGCTTAGCTTATGGAAACTGCTTTGGACAACCACCCCCTATGGGAGAAAAGAGCAGCGGAGAATCTTAACATAGCTTCTGGTCCTCTTAATGTAATTAAACATTGCCAAAAAGCGAAAGTGAAGGCAAACAACATAAAACCTATCAAATTCAAAGTGACAATTGTTGAAACTACTTCTTTGTTTCTGTCTTGAATAATCAATTGTATAGTTTCTGATATCAGTCTGATACATTGAAATGTTTCTACTGTAGAAAAGAATCCACATAGTAAGACCTAAAATGGGTCCATCGTATGCTTATTTGTAAACACAAGGTTATTTAAATCACAGCAAGGCTAACCCCCTTGTAGCTTCATCATCTGCATCATGATTACCTCTGACTTAACAGTAAACATCCAAAGCATCTGGGTTCTTTCATTCCAGTCCTCCAAGATTCATGTTTACGTTTAATCTCCTTGTTTCATTATTGCCATTCAAAAAACACAAATATATAGATTCAATAAAGGCAGTGAAAGAGACACTACCACATATTCCTAAACTGGAGTAAAGTAATACTTGTATTCATCTACTTTGCTCCATACTGTGGACGCGAGATAAGCACAGGAAAGTGACCTTGTGCTTTATTTACACTGAAATGCACATTTATGTTGACTTAATGATGCCACATTCAAAAAAAGTGCTCAATTTAAAAAACATATCAATGATTAAGAAAGTATGTAGTCCATTTAGATCTCCAGTAAGTGGAAAATGATGTGTGACTCTTTCTAATAGGATTCATCCCTTGAGGAACAAAAAAGGAGACGGAGGTGTCGTGTAGTCATGGGACTTTCCACACACATATGCACACATTCATGCGCTTCTGCGCGCACATTAAATTATGGAACGATAGCGTTGTGCTTCGAGTCGAAAAACGGCCTCTGGCAACTTCAGCTACACAGAACTGTACTGAAACGAAACAAATCGTGCGCTCATTCTGATCTAAGCACCACAACAAGATGATCTTAAATGAAACATAAAAACCACCAATCATCATCAGAGCAAATTTAACCACCTAGTCCTCAAGTCCTGTGAGAATTGTATTTAAATTGGAAAGTTATAAGGGTATCTATCAGGTGGGGAGCAATAGATGTTGCTGAAAATGAGTGTTGCCTTTAAGGAATATAATCACACACAAAAATACAAACTAAATAACAGTAATAATGGGCAATAGCAAATATTTAACTGCAAAGAAAATCACAAAGTCTCTTTTGTACATCTAACTTCATCCGAACCTCTAAATTAGTCTTTGCAATTGGACTAGATGGATCTACTTGCAATAAGGCAAAGCCATTTCAAGGTTATCACTCAATGCCAGACAAAGATTAAACATTGAGTTTGAGAAAATTATTTTGAATATGGCGAGAGTGACATAGTCTAAATCTCTCCATAAAACAGTGAGTTGGCTATAAAATTGTGAGAAGGGGTCTCTCACCCCATGAGAAATAATTCTTCCCTTCGACTTTTTAGCAACCCGACTACAGTTTCCAAACGTTTTTTTTGTTTTTTTTTTACACGATTCCCTGTCAAGCTCACCAAAAATAGAACTGCCTCGCTCTGGAAATAATCACCTCAGGGGAGAGCTTGTTCTTTAAGTGTCATATTCATACTCTGCTCCAAGAACCAACCTGTCTTTGATTTTGTTTATTACCTTATTTATTCAAACGCGTTGCCTTTACAATAAGTATCATTAGCATCACCGTCTCTTTTCTAAAAGACCTGGAAGGTTGTGATCTTGAATATGATGGTCAAAGATTGTCAAATTATTTAAAGGCGTGATAGTTTCCGTTCCCTTCACGCAACAGATCAGGAAGCCAGGGAGCGATTATGCATTAAAGATCACTCTCGCTTCATACCACTGTCGTTTAGATTAGATTAGATTCGACTTTATTGTCATTGTACAGAGTACACGTACTGAGACAACGAAATGCTGTTAGCATCTAACCAGAAGTGTAAAAGAAGCAGTAAAATGTATGTACATAAGTGATAAATATGTATAGAATAGATAAATATGAATAGGATGCCTTGAGGTATAAACAGTATAAACTGTATAAATAGTATAGACAGTGGAATGATATAGACAATATAAACAGTATAAACAGTATGGACAGTATAAACAATTTAGATGCCACAGCCATGACATTCTTTTTAGTATCCCAAAAACTAACCTAAACAAAAAGCATGTGAAGAACACATTTTGTTTCAAAGATGTTTGCGATAAAAAAAAGATGGTGACAGTTCAAAATTCACCGAAACAGCAGGATACACAAGTAAGTGGTTGAATTCTCTTGAAATGATCCATATCAAATACAGAGGGGTGGACATGGATGAATGTGAAGGGGCTTCTGGCAGTGGGATAAACACAGTCAAGGAAGTCACGGGGGAGGGTTGCAGACTGACTGCTGCTGTGCAGTCATCCAGATGGGAGACAACATCTTTCTCACCTTAGGGAAAAGACCTGGACAGAAGCATGCAACAACATAAAAAAAAGCATAGCAGAGACTTTATTTGGACAGACGTTAGGTGGTTGGATGCTGCTGTCAACCAGAGAACCCTGAAAAGTCCAAACTTTCCGTAATAGGAGAGGAAGTTCAATATGAGATATCAAATAATTGAGTCTGGCGTAAAGAGGGGTTGAAGAGCAGGAAAAACAGGATGTTTGAAAGCATGTATTATAGGAAAGCCAAGAGATTTCCAATAGGTTGGTTTGAGATTCTGCCATCAATATGTACACTGCCTCTGCGAATCAGAAACGCAGGAATTAAATAACAAATTCCTATGAATCTATGTGTAATTGGAGAGGAGCTTCTATTGTTTATTTCATCTAAAGGGGGTCAATTCATCATCAGAAAAAACACAATGTTTTTTGCCCCACCCACAGTACAAGGCAACATACAAGGCTTCCATGGAGAGGAAACTCAGTGGATGATTGGGAGAGATCTCGGGAGCAATCTAGAAGGACAGGAGGAGTCATGATCTCCTGTCAGGGAGAATATATACGGTCTGTCAAACGAATGATGTGGGTCTTTTATATGGGCCATAAATTCCCCAGTCAGACCCGGGCGACAACAATACATGTCACACCGAGGCTTGTTCCTTACAAACAGATAACCTTCCTCCGTTCCTATTGTGCACACCCCACCGCCGCCCTTTGCCGTTCTCATTTATAGACTTGAAAGCAGTTTAAAGATCGAAGCAACCGCGGTGAATTCAATCACACATGCTTGTTATTTGGCAGAGCTTTTATTTGAGGATTGAGCCGGGAACACCTTGTGATGAAACAGACAGTGTTCGCAGGGAGCTTGATCACGACAAGAGTTCTTCATAAGACACTAGAGCAATTATCTCTGGTTATTAAAACTGTCCAACACGAGGTTGATATGACACAAGTGACAATGTCAAACTAATTCACCTACACGCCGAGGTCCAATGCGACCAGATTCAGAAAGGTGTTTTTTTTATAGTCAGTGTGCTCAGAACATGGTAACAACCCTCTCCATATTGGTTTTTAACTTTCTGGGTTAGAATCGGATGCAAATTCCTTTTAAAGACCATCTCCATCTATGTGCAGCTCTGCAGTGCGAGAGAGAGTACAAAAAAAAAAAACCTTCAGAAATGTATAGTTTTAGATGCATCATAAATCTTTTAACAAAGCTTAAATGAAAATAGCTGAGCAGATTATTAAAGGTGCCCATGAGATGAGAAATACTGTACTGTACAAGAGGCGTTGCTAGGAAACGCAACTGCTGGGTGAGTCAATGAGCAATCCACTGGCTCTGGTAGCAGCAACAATAGAACAGACAGCGAAGCAGGCGCACAATAATCTCACTCTGCATGGTCATTGCAATTATGCTAATAAATATAATCTTTACTGCCAGTCCAAAAAGCTGTGTTTTGCTCTCACAGATCTGCACCTTTTATTTTAGCAGAGACCAGAAGGCTAAGTGCAGGTTTCGTATGCTGAGACAGTTATGTCACTGTACTGTGAACAAGGGTGTGAGGACGTGGGTTATATAGCGTACCAAGGGAGTTACATGCGGTGTGTGTGTGTGTGTGTGTGTGTGTGTCTGTGTGTGTGTGTGGAGAGAGGGGGGGATGAGTGAGAAAGAAAAGAGGGAGACATCAAGAGAAAGAAGGAAGTGGGCTAAAACAACAAGTCATGGATAAGTGCAATCTTTACAATATTATTTCTTGAATGAGTACTTAAAACACGCAACACCATTCAGGATGAAATGTTTGACACTGTCACATTCCACTGTGTTGCTTATTAAACAGAATAGTTTACGGTTGAAACAATTACGTATCTATCGACGAGGATCGGATTTTTCTCCATGTCTTTGATGCTTTAAAATGGTCCCAGTAAGATTTGTCAAAAAAACACACCAGTATACAAAACAAGCAGGGGTTCTGTGGTATTCAAAGCTTTTCACTCTACCATGGCAAGCATGACAGCCGTAACAGGCATGCTAAATTGACCTCCTCGTCTGTACAAGCAGATACATGATGTAACCTTAGTCCTATCCATTTCTCCAAAATGAGAACGCAAGGCCTGCCATGTTCTGAAAGATTCAGATATAGTGATTGCAGTAAGTCACCTGTCTTGAATAGACAATTAAGGACCCTTGCCAAGCTGAGTGAAATATAATGAATCGAAAGTTGAGAAAACTATTTGCATTGTAATAGTAATGATCACTTTGTAAAAAAATAAACAATTTTGTTATTGTCTCACAACATCCCATTCAATCAAATTTAATTGTTGGGAGACTTAAATATATTGTATATATTGGCATCTTAGTCTCCCAATAATTTAGTGAAAATTAGTCATCCTGTCATTGAACCAATCAGTCTTTCAAAAACCTAAATGCATAACAGCTCTATGCGTTTCTTGCTTACACTTGTATACAAAGCTATTTTTGACTTAAATTATGGGAAAGAATCCTACAGCCCAGATGCATATATTTAAGTTGGTTATGCTGATGTCATCAACTAGGTTTAAATAGGAAGAAAGCTGAAAACCAAATTTGAGAACAGGGGCAAATTTTACATTCTCTGGTCTTGTACGCCATCGTCTGGTAAGAGAGGGGTACTGTCTTCAATTTTACTTTTCTCTTTTGAAAACACAAGCTTTGTCGGTTACTATTTTCTCAGATTTTACCATGGCTTCACATTTGGTATTTAAAACGGACATGGAATGGAGGTGATAATCGGAATGGGTGGCCCAATTACGTAGTTTGTGTAGTAACAATGTACTGCTTACATACATTTTTCATAAAGCCTATTAGTACTTTACTCAAGTGTTTATATATAGGGATACCTTTTACTTTCTCTTCGCTACTAATGACTACTAACGACTACTTTTGTGCGATATCTGTCGCTAGCGTTCTTCTCGTAACTTCAATGTGTTGAAAATGTAGGCTGTTGTATTTAATATATTACCCAATATAGAAGTCTCGATACATTTTTTTTTGCTTCATCGGTGTAACAGAAATGTAGCAGATTAGCTAGAAAAACGTTATCAAAAAGTGAGGAACACAGGTAATAACTAAAATAAAATTAATATATATATATAATTTTTTTAAATAAAAAGAACAAATTGTGCAGTTCTTAGCAGCCCTCACACCCGATCTAAACTTAATGTGTGGCTGAATTACGAATGTAATTTTCGCTTATGAAGTTTGCCATTTGGCTATCTGCCACATAACCAGAAACCCTGAGCACATTGATCGTTGAGGAGACCTAGCCTAGTATGAGTAGGCTAACAAAATAAAGAAAAGTTGTTGGCTACTGAAATTATGCAATTTACTGGGCCAAAAAATTCACAGTTCTGGAGATATGTGGTGAATTTTAGGGGGCAGCTTTATGAGTAAAAAGTATGTTTTTGTAAACAGCACACCTGTGATATAGACCTACTCAAGTTCAATTCGTATTTTTATGTTAATATTGAAAATAATGTTTGTTATACTTATTACATATTAAGGGCCAATTTTCTCTATTAGGCAATTGCACCAGTCTCAGATCAGAATTCAAAAGCCACATCAATTCACTATGCTTATACAAACTTTGTGTGTCAGATATTTGATTGTAAAGTAGCCTATGTTGTTGTTCGCCTACAAGTAAAAAAAAGTTAATATCATTCTGCAAGGGTAATGAGTTTAAAAAAAGAACAAGAAATGCATTTCCTTGCGCCAATGCAATGTGATGAATCGCAGTTATTTGACTGACTGCCTTAGCGTTTCGAACCTACCCCTGCAGCAGAAGCGGACTGCGCTCCAAACCTTGTTTGCTGACAAGTGGGCTTATTGCCGCTAGATTAGTCGTGCCTCTTCTTTAAAATATAGGACAAAGTACTACAGTTTGATGTAATTTTCAACAAGTCAGGCTTTCCTCGACAATGTTTCAAGCGTAATGTGTTCAAAACGTGTGCATTTAGATGAAAACAGGGTAGCGCATGAGCAGTAGTTGCTCCCTGTCTAAATGGCTCATACTATTCAATTAAGGAAGCCCATTTCAAGGGGTGGCTCAATTTTCTGTTGTAATTGATAATGTTTGCAACAGGGAAGCCCACGTTAAAGTTGCCGACTCGAGGAATTGATTGTTTAACTTTTTAACTTTTAATTAACTTTATAATTATACACATTCGCCTTATCTTCTTGCATTCTTCTTATTGGATGTTGATTTTCCCGGCTCTAAGTCTGTATGTCCCCGCAATTAACAGCAAATGAACAAGCTAACACGTAACCTTATGAAAGCTCCAAATCTAGCTAAAATCCTGTTTTCCAGTAAATATACATTTTTTGATTGATTCAATAGCATCAGGAAATCGTAACCTTATATGACAGAGTCCCTACATTAAAGCAGTGAAAGTCACCTCAGAGCGATACTGCTGTTCATTGTTCTGTTTGGCTTGCCTGCTGTGCAGACGCATTGCAGAAGCAAGTTATTTCAGCCACTTTCTTTCTGTTGCGACTACATAACATCAAGGTTAGATGGTGGTATATGATCGTGAAATCTCTCTCGCCATAATTTAAATGGTGCCAAACAACTACTAAAAATAATACTTCTTAAATATAACATGTGAACTGATAATTTAGCTGAATATAAGCACGCCAGACTGCAATACTCAAGACATGTGGGCACTGGACAGAAATCTATTGTATCACTACCAGGAGAGTTGACACGGCGGCAAAATAGGCCTATTATTATTGTTATTATTATTAACAATAATAATAATAATAATAGTAATAATATGATTTTCCGCTACCGATCTGTGCTGCATCCGATATTGCATCACCTAAAAAGTGCTGTAAAGAATAAAAATAATCTGCATCCTAAAACGATGAGTTAATATTGAAAGGGAAGCCTGCTTCAAATGAATGTACGTTTTTTCCCTCAATATTTAAGAAAGTAGGCCTGATATAAGCATAGGCATACTAAATATTAGTAGTTTTACTTTGGAGTACTTTTACTTTTAGTACTTAAGTATTACTGAAAGCAAACACTTTTACATTAAATGCGTTGAGTTCAATAGAAATTTTAATATTAGACTTCTAATTTTAGTGGAGTAAGATTTCAAAATGGTATCTGTGCTTTCAATCAACGACAATGTTTGTGTGCTTCGTACACCACTGTGTGTGGCACATTGTGGAGGGAATATGTGTTTGGAGATTTCTGAGGGTGCTAGGCCTTCTTTCAGCTTTATAGGAAGTGACAAGTTTTAACAAGGAGCAACCAAAACAAAGTTAACTTCTTTAAATAGGCCACAACTTCTACTGGCATTTTAACGTACACTGTTTCTGCAGTAGTAACGAATGGTAAAGGAATTCAATGCTAAACAGAGGTTGTGAACGTTATTCTTTCTATTTCAGTTAGCTGCTAGCACAAAAAAATTGCTTTTTAGTTAAACTAGATTGGCCGTCGATGCTATTCACTGGGGGAATATCTCATTGTTTGTGTTTTTTGTAGACTTCAATGAGAGCTAATGTCCCTGCAAATCAAACTTTAAGAAGTGCATTGTGCCCAAACTCTTATACATTGCTCAAAGTTTTAGAAAAAACAGCAATAACATAAGTTCTTCAGTGGAAATAGTTTATAATTGGCCAGGTGTGGGTGAAAGTGTTTATGGCAAACTGCACCCACTCCAGGTGTTGACTAACCATCCTGCTCTGAACCTGAGCAAATACCACAGGTGGTTCACCAGTGTGTCAACTAAAACAAGGCATAGATTTCTAGAGCCTTGCATCTGAAGAAGGAGGTAACAGTTACCTGTAAGAGACACAGTATGTATGTAACCGGTGACTGTGTTCTGTGTAGCCCTTGGCTAACATTAGTCCATTCCTTTCCATAATGATAAATAATAATAATACATTACATTTAGAAAGCGCTTTTCAAAACACTTAGACGCTGTGCAAAGTTAAGAGTTTCCATGATATAGGCTATGTAGTGTGTGATTTGAGGAGGTGGATTGGAACATAAACCTGGCTCTGGTTTTTCCGTCCCTGGCACTGCAATGTAAATATCATCCCCAGTGGGGCTTCATTTCCAACCCCCCTTAAACTATTTTTGACCAATCGTTATTTGATCACTGAGCTATTAAGTATTATTGAACATTGCACAGAATAGTCAGTAAAATATTTTGTTCTCATAATAACAACATATAAAATCACCCATAGCCTATCTGCATGACAAATGTTACAAAAAAATACATCGAATGGATTTTGGAGGAAAATTAGGTTTGACTGTATAAATTGGCATTTCCACTTCTTGGCATGCACCGACTTGACCCCAGGGAACTAACTTTTTTCTTGGTAAGAGCAAGGAGTATGTACCAAGGTAGTAGAAGTGATTTGTTTGATTTAGTCTCCCTAGCATTTGCAATAATATAAATGAATGCTACGTGAAAGGGGTGAACAGGAAATCTTGATACCGCAGTTTGAAACAGGTCAGATATTTGACAATCAATCAGATATTTGCTTGAAAACAAATTATATCGTGAAGATACCATATTGATATTGGCCAAGCAAATGTATTGCGCTTTCTTTGTAACTAGCTACAATTCATGCTCTACATGCACTAGTCTATCCTCCCAACTGGGCTTAAACCTAATAAAAGGTCAGTGACTTATAAAACTCTCTTTCGATGGATAGGAATGATTGCTAGATGATTTTCGTAAAATGTGTGTGCTTAATTCCGCCATCCCACGCGCAGACAGAAGCGTGCACAGATTTAGGTTTAGTGTGAAAGTCACTATAGGCAATTTTGTTTTTTAAATGAATGTATAATCAATTTTTCTGATAGCACATTGCAATGTCTATGGGAGACTGAAAAAAATTGCGTTTCTCATTTTCTCTACCACCAGGATCTCCCGCAAAACGGTGTCAAATTCGTGTCACTCAGCAAGGAATAGATGCCCATCTGGAGTATGTTCGTTGATAATGCTAGTGATATGTAGTGACCAGAACATTCTATATATCTTCTTTGCGACGGTTCACAGGAATAAGCAAACGATGCTTACAAAATCATCACCTACAGAAAAACTACCTGTAAAAACTTTAAACTGGTAAATTTGCATTTGGGAAATCACCCGAATTTCATGCCTTCTTTGGAAATTTGCAAAATTGCCTCTTGAGGCTACAGTTTAACTTAATATAATTTGTCAGGCCAACTCAAGCTAACATACCAGCGAATGGCTAGCTTTAAAGATTTCTACATGGAAAATACAGTGTATTGGCCCTCGCCCTATTTTGGGAAGGGGCTCTTCAGTGTGTGGAGATTTTTTTTCATAAGAAATAGCGCTCACAGATTCCATAAACACAGTAAAATGAACACTGAAATATGTCCGTCAAGCCCTACAGAAAACTGGGAAAGTGCAGTTAATGCTGTGCATTCAAGTAATATTGTCTCATAATTCAGACAAACGGTGGCTCAGTGGTTAACACTGTTAGCTGAGTTCAAACCCCATCTCTTTCTCTGTGGAGTTTGCATGTTCTCCCTGTGTTTGTGTTTTGTGATAGGAATGATATAAAGGGAATTGTGTACAGTGGAAGGAGATAAAAAAATAAGGTATGATAAGGTTTTTGCTAACAAAAACCAGAAGAAACAAACTGTTTATTTTATCATTACCATGTCAGATGGTCTTTATTCAAGATGTAGAGTGTTCATCATCAAATTACCATGTTAAAATTGTCTTTATTTAAGACGTAGAGTGTTTATCATATAATTACAATGTTAAAATGGTCTTTATGTAAGATGTATTGTGGTGTCACTAATTAAGCTATCCTCGTATGTATGAAATAAATCCTTAAGGTAGAGGATAATGGTTACAAACCCATTGCATTTCCATAACATGGAGTGTTTCTTTTCTCTTCAGTCTGTTTTTGGCCAGTGGGTTGGGATGAAATGTCTGCAGGCCATATTGAGGTGAAGTAAGAATGTATTTTAGAAATTGTGATGTACTGAATATGATCATGTTTTTTTTATTTTTAGAAATACGTCGTTGTTCCAGCCTGGTGGCGCAGTGGTTACCACTGTTGCCTCACGGTAAGAAGGTCCTGGGTTTGATCCCCACCTGAGGGCCTTCCTTTGTGGAGTTTGCATGTTCTCCCCGTGTTAGCGTGGGTTTCCTCCGGGTATTCCGTTTTCCTCCCACAGTACAAAAATGTGTAGGTAAATTGTCCATAGGTGTGAATGTGTGTGTGTGAGTTGCATGTCTATGTGTTAGCCCTGCAATGGACTGGCGATCTGTCCAGGGTGTAGCCCGGCTCTAGCCCGAAGTCAGTTGGGATAGGTTCCGACCCTGCATAGGATAAACGGTTCTTCTGATAATGGATGGATGGATCATTGTTCTAGTATAAAACTTTGTTAAACATGACCAAAGTAAATGCCACTTGATTAGTATCTCGACATACTGTAATGGATGGATATTGTAATGTGTGAACTTCTTTTTGGCATGGCAACTAAAAGCAACAATTTAACGACAGAACTTGAGAAAGCCTGTAGTTATAATTTTGGGTGAATCAGTTAAAAGAAAACGCCACATTGCAGTTTACAGCAGGGTTCAGACTTGGTAGATTCAGCAAGTTACAAAATTCAAGTTTTTTGACAGTTGCTGGACATGATCAATGGACTGCGAGTAAGCATTGAGTTACATCCACACGTCCCCCCAAACCTACCTCTTGGAAACTTTCTACAACTTTTTAGATTAGATTAGATCCAACTTTATTGTCATTGCACAGAGTACACGCACTGAGGATCTTGACTTCCAACGGTGCTGCATGCTGGATTGGCACTAAGATTATCTTCTTATTGATGCATAGATCATTGGAAACTAGAGCGGAAGCAGGAAAGACTTGACATTGTTACGTTGTAACCTCTGCAGTTCGTCAGAATAACAAGGAAAACAAACTTTTATTTTATAAACGTTTCTTTAAAATA
>JAVQJS010021251.1:0-11972 GCA_036024795.1 Galaxias rostratus | reverse complement strand
ACACACACACACACACACACACACACACACACACACACACACACACACACACACACACACACACACACACACACACACACACACAGAGAGAGTAAGCATAGTCACAGTGTCTATTTGTTCCTTACCAACACAAAACACAAAGCGCACAGCCCTCACCATGACAGGGAAGATGATCGCGGCTACAGTGGACTTGAGGATCCAGAGGACTGTCAGGCACACAATCTGAACCAGAGTGAAGAGGTGGACTCGTCGCAGTGGGACGTGACGCAGGAAAGAGAAGTCTGGCTGGTGCTTGGCGGGCATCAGGTACAGCTTGGTGCGCTCCCAGAACTACAACAGGGGATGGAGTATCGAATATGTTTTTTTCTTTTTTTCTTCGTACACATTTGTAATCTATAAGGGTTCTGCACAAAGGCTGGAGGATGTTGTGTTTAGCGCAAACATTGAATACATAATTTATCTTCTGAAGTTATTCAGGTGTTTAAATTCTTCACTCATTCATACAAGAATAGTTTTTGGTTGGATGACACCAGTGAAGAGACAATAACAGCTGGACACACTTTACCTGGATGCCACTCAGGGAGGCCACGCCCATGTAAAGGAAGACTCCATAGAGGACAGGCATGGGGATGTACTGGAGAGACAACACGTTCTAGTGAGAACCAGAGGAACACCTGAAATCTGGCAGGCTGCTTTAATGACTAGGATCAGGGCTTACCTGGAGAATGGGAGCCAGGAAGATGGACACTCCGGTGAGAACAAACACCAGGATGCCAGTCAGCCTCTGCTCCCTGTGAGTGGAGAGCCACACACGAGACGTGGATAAGGAATTATCGTCTCGCATTGGTTACATACACGTTACAAACCAATGATACTCCTCAAACACCCGTGCACACCGACACACACACGCCCACACAAAATATTAATGCACAGGCACACAGATGCTTTGCCATGTTGTACCTGACGCCCAGAAACTGAGGCTGCTCTCCAGGGGCACTGGACTCACTCTCCATCTTCAGAGAGTCAATGTGGGCAATGGAAATGACAGTGGCGGCTACGTACCAGGGCAAACCCATGAAGGAGCAGGCTGCCATCAGAATACCCACCCAAAACAAATCCAAGTGATACCCACAGCCTTTCTGAATGGGAAAAAAGACAGTGATAATTTCCGAATCTTTTTTTTGTATTGAAATCATCCTGTAACAACTTCTTGTATTTGTATCATGTGTAATTATATATATGAACCTATATATGTTGACTATTAATCAATTTCCTGTTGTAAAGATGTTTGTTTTATCTAAATAGGAAAGTTCCTGTTTATGGCATTTCCACGTTTGATCTGTTGTGGGTGTCTCGTTTTCTCCTGTACCTTAAGTTTGTTTTCTTTGCGATTGACAATGACGGCGCTGATCTGCTGGTCCATGAAGATGAGGATGGTGACAAGCAGGGCGGGCACGAAGCTGGCCAGGTACACCCACCAAGGATTCTTGCCAAACGGCATCACTATCCAGCCTCGGTCCGGACGCGTGGGCTACATGCACGCACGCCATGAAGAATCAACGCATGTACACAAAAGCACATCCACATTCACAGGTTTGGCAAGCACATTTTAAACAGACAGCCAAAACCAAGTAGATTACGCTCACACACATTGTTAAATTGTACGTGTAGAGGTAGCCAAACAATCCCAACAGTAGAATGCAAAATTGACCCCTGCAGCTTGTATTTGGACCTGCTCTGACGCATGCTCATGTTCCCTTTTGGGAGGAGTCACGTACCTTGAATTCCGTTGGAACAATTAGCTTTGGGGTTTTTAACCCTATTAACATATCCAAACCCACGAAGGTCATGATAGACATGAAGATGGAAAAATCACTTATCAGCTTCCTCAGCTAGGTGGGCCCACAGAAATCAGACAGCAGTGACACGCACAGGGTAGACAGACAGTAAAGAAGCCAACACAAAGGTCAACGGGATGACAAGTCCACAAGCAGAGACAGAAACGACAAGTCAAATCCACAGTGACAAACAAAGTTTCGACAGGATGATACAGAGAAAACAGGAAAATAAAGAAGCACATAGGGATGGAAAAAAGAGCATACAAAAATCAGAGAATAGTATGAAGATATAGATCATGTATAGATAGATCATGTTATTTGCTACACTTTCAGCGAATGTAGAAGAATTTTGAATTTTAAAATACAATCAGTTTGACGGATCAACGACTGCCCTATTAACTTTACTGCTTTACTGCTTAATTGAGCTGGTAACGATTCATTAAGCACTGAGATGAAGGGCAACGCCACAAAGAACACTGGTCAGTTAAAGAGGATGAGGAGAGTGGCTGGAGGAGGAGAGGACCTTGATCTGGGTGGGGACATGCAGCTTGGGTGTGTCCAAACCTAACAGGCAGTCTAGCCCACAGAAGACCAGGATGGAGATGATGATGGAGAAATCCGCCATCAGGGATCGGAACTGGATGGCAAATAGCATAGGGGGTGGGGGTGGTTCCATTTGAAGGAGAGCAGGAAAAGGGAGAGCAGGATATCGGGGGAGGGGATAGGGGTTGGGACAGCAGGAGAAAGCAATGAAGGTTAGGAATTTAAGGGAAAGAAGGACACAGTTTCATATGTAATCCTGCTTATCGAGCACCCCTGTGAAGAACATGTTAAGAGTTACACCATGCCAACAACACAACTCATCATCTACACATCAACAAAGGACTGAGGAGCGCCATACGGAGCTGTGTCAATTCCAAACTACCTTGGTGGGAAAGTATCGGCTGAACTTGAACTTCTTGAGGGACACGGTCATGGAGTAGGTGCCAAAGAACAGGATGAAGGACATGAGAGCCAGGTCGGGCACATATTTACAGGAGTTGCCCACCAGGGCTCCGCCATATTTGACACACTCCTTTTTACTCAGCTGGCTCCAGTCTAGCCCTGTTAGGTTATACTGCCCATTTGCCAAAAGAGAAACAGAGGACAGGCCAGAGAAAGTGGACAGAAAAGACAAGACAAGAAAGAGGCGATAACAAAAGAAAAATACAGAATTGTGCCAATAACTTGTGAAGGAACGAAACCTGTTTAGCATTAAGGATGAGATGATGGCAAGATGACTTCTAAACCCTCCCCATTCACTTACCAATAGAGTCATGTTATCGTCTGTCAGAGGGGCTGAAACATTCAAGCCCAGCGCAGCCACTGTTAAAGAAGGGAACAAGGAAGTAGGAGATGAATCATTGCAGATCATCATGGGGGATGAGAAGGTCAAACTCATTAGGATGTAGGGTGATCTTATGCTAGATGTACAATGTACTACTATTGGACTCAGATATGTCAGTTCAGGCTGGGTTTAAGACTTGATACTTACTCAGCCATAGAGCAGCCACAGAGGAGGAGAGCAGAAACAGACAGCACACACATCAGTTACAGTAGTCAAAGTAAAGTAAGAAAACACACACATCAGTTACAGACGTCAAAGTAAAGTAAAAAGTAAAACACACACACACACACACACATCAGTTACAGCATTCAAAGTAAAGTAAAACACACACACACATCAGTTACAGTAGTCAAAGTAAAGTAAAGTAAAACACACACACATCAGTTACAGTAGTCAAAGTAAAGTAAGAAAAGAAAACACACGTCAGTAACCGTAGTTAGAGTAAAGTAAACACACACACACATCAGTAACCGTAGTTAGAGTAAAGTAAACATACACACACAAAGAAGACAAGACCTCTACATCCCTTTCTGGGGAAAATAAATTTCAAAGAACAAAGCCCTTTTCATGCTCTTTGTCATCAACTGAGCAGCGAGTGCCAAATGTCATGAAAATTCCAGTAGATGTCAGTAGTGACTCATAGAGGACTCACCTTGATCGGGAGCGATACATTCACACTTGTAGGCCGTGACATAATCAGGCTTGAAGTCTCGGTTGATGGGATAGTATTTGAAGGATCCCATCTGTTGTGAGCCAAATCAATGGTGTTACTGATTGTGTGATTGTTATGAATAGCCAAATGACAATGGAAAACTCATCATGCTCCTGCATTTGTGTGGATTGTGTGCTGTGTGTGGCTTGGTTTGTTTGTGTTGAGCTAGCGCGTGGTTGTGAGTTTGTCGTTGACCCACCATCTTCTTAATGGCGTCAGAGATGAAGATAAAGGAGATGAGGCTGGAGAAACCTTCCTCCGTGAAGCGGGTGATGTACTTGATGATGTAGCTGGCGTCCGTCACCACCAGGACCAGACACTGGATGCACGAGTGGATCCCGATCCACAGCCGCAGCTCCATGTAGTCTATGCTGTTACTTCTGCAAGGGTGGAAACAGATGTGTGGTGCCCCCAGAAAGAAAAACAGAGGAAGTTATACCTTCCTATTGGGTCTTGACCTCTGCCAAGTTCATGTGCGTGTGCAGCTTACTTGCTAAACTCAAAAAGTAGCTTCTCGAAGATGAGAATGGGTCCGGTTGAACTGAGAATGATGAGAGGCTGGCCCCCGAACAGACAGAACACTGTTCCAGCCAAAGCTGTGCCGAGGAAACTCTCCATCACGCCCTAAGACACACACACACACACACACACACACGCACACACACACACGCACACACACACACACACAGAGAGTGTAATATAGCAGTCATTGTTTTTTCACAAACAGCTATGCATTGCATTGCCACAGGAAAGTAATTTTTTTTATAGAATATATTGTTACTGTTTAATGTTCTAACTGAAGCCTTTAAACATTGCAGATGTTGCTCAGGGGCTGTAACGATGATTGGTGGATTGTGTTCCATCTAGTAACTGATTGGGTTCTTCGTTGGTCGGCTACCTGGTAGTTATCAGTGGCATCTCCTAACAGTCCTCCAAAGGTGATGGCATTTGTGATGCATCCTAGGTAGATGAAAAGCACGGCTGAGATCGACTGGATATGGATTCCGTCGTAGACGTCACTACACACCCATGGCGCCTTCCTCTTGATGTCCAACCACAATCCACCACAAAATCTGCCAACAGAACACACGGTCAGCTCACCTTGAAGAAACACTTTTCACCTTGACTTCAGAACACACCCTAATAGCTTTTCATCCGCACAAACACAGTAGCTTTAGGATGCAAAAGATTTTATTGCAACTACTATCCAAGCCTCTACCTTTTGTTGGGTATTCTCTAACTTTGGGGATTATGTTCCACTTCCTGCTTTGCCTTAGGTGATCTATGTCGTGTCTAGTATGTGTGAATGTCCTACAACTAGGGAAGGCCCTTAACAAACACTCTGTGTAATCTTCAGTTCAGTAAACAGCCCAAAGGGACAAGACTAGGTAGGAGTGATTTTGGTCTCATTCTTAGAATGTCGGTAAAATGCATCCAGTCCTAAAGAAAGATTGATGGACTCTTTGAACAAACTTTTTTGTTGTTCTAGGCTATTGGCACTGTAATTTAGAATGGACTGCTGTTGTTACTTGGCTCATACATGAACCTTGCTCTTTGTAGATGCACTCAATATCTATCTGGTGATATCTGAAATATACATTATGCATCATCCGTTTAAAGTATACTGCTAAGTAAGTTAGACTTCAGAGTTGTGTTCCATGTTTTTAGTAAGTTTAAAGGTGTAGGTGCATACAGTATTGGATGACTGATGTTAGCCACATACTGATCAAAGTGCAGATCATTCAAAGAACAGCACAGCAGATGGGAACAATTACTAGCTTAGGCTTGACACTGTTCTCAAGAGAAAAGAAAAATAAATCTGCTTCCTAGTATTCTCTTTACAGCACCTAGACAATGCTAATGGGAAAGTTTGTCTAACCATGAGAAAAAGGGTGAGACCATCGAAGCCTTCTGTGGCATGGGTCCAAACCCCTAACTCCCCGTTCCTCAATACCTCCCAGTAAAGGACAGCTCCTCTCCCAGTTCATGAGGGGTGGGCATCTCCTCGTCCTCCCCTCCCGGTGCTCCTCCCGCCGAGCCATTCATTGGCCCCAGCTCATTTAGGTTGAGAACGGACTTCCTGCAGGTGCGATAGACGGGAAACATCGAGATGCATTACAAGAAATCCAATGCCTCAAACCAAACCTCTTAATGCCAAAGTAGCAAGCTTTGCACTGGGCATATGTTGGGTCCGTTAGGATTGATGGGTTTGAATGAGGATTTCTACCTCATATCCGCCGAGGGGACTTTCTTGGGGGGCTCGATGCGGATCTTGGGGTCCCATTCTCCTGGAGGCAGCACTATGACCTCGTCAAGAAACTCATCTATCCCTGCAATGAGATCATCGCGGTCCCGCGCCTTGTATGCCACATCACTGAACAACTGGGAGAAGGTGGAGAGAGAAGGTTCATTGGTTGTCAGGCACAAATGATGGATTACTCATGTGGTACTGAGGAGGCGTATCCTCTGGTGGTACTCACATCGTCCACCATTAGCGTAGCAATAGCTCGACCGATCTCATTGTAAGACTTGGCTTTACCGTGGGGACCTAGCAAGACAAACAGAAACCTGCCAGGACACAAAATGGTGGACATATCACACAACCATCACGTGCGCACACGCACACTCACGCACAACCACATGCACAAGCTCACCCAGACACAAAGGTGTGACAGACCCACCTAGTAGGTACAGGGACCTCGGTCAGACCTCCTAAAGTGGTGGCTTGGGACAATCGTACAAAGGAGACAAAGGGCTTTTCCAAGAAGTCCACCTCTCCAATCAAGACGTTGGAGGCTTCTGCGTCACGTGGAATCTTCTTCATGAATTTGTTCTTCAGCTGGGGAACAAGGAAGTGTAGAGAATGAGCTGTTGTTTTGCTGGAACTGCACATTTGGATTTAGAAAAGCACATTTTGGATCTCATTTGATTTGGCTTTGTATGAGCAGGATTGTTGCAGTTATTTAATTTAGTGCATTGTAATAAAGAAATATTATTCATTATCAATAATACATTTACAAATACTAAAAACAAACGGTATAGTTTAAGAATGCTTGGAATGTTATTTACAGTAAAATGGTGTTGTACCTCAAAGCAATACAACCCTTTTAGCATTTCTGAGCTGAAAAGCAGCCTCACCTGTTTAGAGATGATATGTTCAGGATATACAGAACGTATCGGTTATAGCTTTGTTTTCAAGAGGGCCCATGGATCCATGTACTCACATATTTTCCTCTGTGATTCTATATCAAATCTAAAATAATTTAATATGAAATCCAGGCACCATGTAATATGTAATATTATGTAACATGTAATATATTTCACATGTAACATGAAAATGTGTCATCTGCACAAGGGGATTTGGGAGGGACCTGATGAGATATGTAGTGGAAGCCCTGAATGGGTTAAGTAACATGACCCCAACCCTAAATGGGCTACTCCATGGAACAGAGGCTGAGGCTACGTCAAGGTACAAACAACTGATACAGCACCACGGCCCCACCTCTACCTACATTTGATGTCACAGGCAGGACACACATACACACACTAACTCATATACACAAACTGATGTGATTAGATATATATATATTCGAGTTCAATGTGCAAGCCATTAAAAGGTTGACACAGAGTTATTGTATCCAAACTCAGATCATGCTGGTTTGGTTAGCACAGTAGGAACAGAGCAGAACCATGTCTCTGCACCTTGGACTTATAGTACGGTACAAACAACAACTGGTTGTTAATCTTTCCTTGTCACCCAGAGTAAAATGATCTCTTGACCCTGGTTCTCCAGAAAGGCAGAGCATTACTGAAAAATTACAGTAATCAATAAATCAATATTCAAGGCTTCACAAGATTCAGAGGTCATATCAGAAGTCATCCTAACACACACACTGCAAAAAGGAGAAGCTCAGACTTTAAAAGCAATGCCTTTAAAAGCAAATGTTTGGTAGTGGAGGGGTAACAGGTAAAGCATATGTGAAGGCATGATAGAAAACCGAGAGAATACAGTACACCCACAGTGTAATGCAGAACATGTGAAGTACTCTACTCTCACCCTAAGCTCTATTGGGTGCTGCTCCACGTGGGAAGTCAGTGGTTGGTGCTTTGGTTGAAATCTCCCCTTAATCGGCTAATGCTGCTTTCAGAGTCAACTGTTTACGACTGGCCCGCTCTCTCCTTCTCTCTTACTACGCCAAACAGTTATAGACTTTGTGTCCACTGCTAACCTCAACCTGCAGCTAAGTATGGAACCTTGGAGAAACAGCACCTTTTTGTGCCATGGAACACGTTAGGGTCAAAAAAGGTGACAGCTGCCAGGGGGAGGTCAGAGGTGGCTGACAAGTGGGCATTTTGTACTGAGGCATTGTGGTTTGAGGAGCGGGCCACATGAAACAGAACTATGGTGAGCGTGCCAGTCTGGCTTACTAAAGTAGTCTCATTAGGTGTTCGTTTCTGGGGGACTGGGTGTCAAAGAGAGTGACTTTAGTCGACGGATAGCTTTGAAATTCTCAACCAAGCAGAGAAAGGTATTGCCATCTCCAACTTTCAAAGCACAGACGCGTACACACGCACATGCGCACACGTAGACACACATACACACACACACGTACAATACTAGTTTAAACAAACCACCACATGCCCTGGAACACATCAAACGGAACGGCAAGCATAATTGCAATCAGAACAATAACATTCTTTATTCTCTTACTGTTATGGGGGGGGGGGTTAAATAATTAAGCCGAGGCAAACCATGGATACACGCGCACATACACACACACACACACACATACACACACACACACACACTAAACTTATCCCAACAAAGCTGTTCTGGGGTTGGCAATAACAACCAGCTGAAACCTATTGTTGCCAAATCAAAGCATTCTCCTTCAGTTCAGTTCAGTTCAGTTCAGCTCAGTGTTTCTATGTTTGTATTTGTTGTGTTACCATTCCAATTAGCTTTGATGCTCTCAAACATAATAACACATAAACCAGCATGCGTATACACATACACTGAATCAAAAAGAAATGCAAAGCCACGGACTTCATAGTTACCTGGTCTGTGCTAGGTGTGTCAGAAATATCATTCATGCTTCGGCTCTGGGCATGATCTGTAAGCACAGAAGAGTTTTTTACCCACGTAAATAAAGATAGGTTGCAGGGCTCTCCCAGACCTGTTTAGAGTGGTTTTTGTATATTCTAGAGGACCAGTATGCTACAGGAAGTGGACAGCAGGCTTAGAGGCCCATTGTTCCACAATGTCCAATTTCAAAGCAGATTTGAGAAAAATTAAGTCAAATCAAAAAGGAACATTCCTTCCCACAGTTCAAAAAACAAACTGGTAATGACCAATACTCAATTCAGAGAATTAGCGCCACAGAAAGTAAGAACTCTTGTCTTGAAAAACAAAATCTTCAAGACAAATATACATGACAAACGGGTACGAAGGAGAAACTATTGTTTTCTCATCCACAAGAATAGTTCAATGTGATTTAAAAATACATCGGAAAAACTTGTAAGATTAGCACCAAGGTGCCACGTTTTGTGGCTGAAAGGCCGTGTGTGTGCGGGATGGTGAGTCTGTGTGACGTGGTGCTGGTCCGTATTGACTCACGCAGGTGACCATAGCTGCCCGAGCGAGAGCGCAGGTCCTCTGTGGAGCGGTGGAGGCCGGAGGCGGAGCTAAGGGAGCGATTAACGGGATGACTACCCTGAGGACTCCGGTCTATGACAGGGGAAGGGAGGACAGACGAAAGGATGGAGTGAAGAGGAAATGGAAGAGCGGACAGAGTCAGTTATGTTTTAGGGGTAAAGGGGAACAGGCACGATGAAAAGAAGATTACATAAAGTACGTCAGTGAAATTGGAAGAAGAATGAGTGAAGTTATCAAAAAAGCGCAAGCAGCATGATAAAGAAAGACACAATGAATGAATGGTCTAGAGCCGGTTGATTAGGTGAGGTGGACCAGGTCTACATGAACACATGAGCTGCTTAACAGAAACTCACTGGGAACGGCGTTGGATTTGCCCATGTCAGCCAGTGAACGATGGATGGGTTTCTTTGTTTGGTGCCTATGTTTCCTTAGCAACACAAAACTGATCTTCTCTCTCAACTCGGGGCCAATCAGGCCGTCTGCTATTTGCCGGTCCACAATATCATCTGGGGTCAGAGGTCAAGGGCCAAAAGGAAATAAAAATTTGTTTTACACATGAAGCAGTGAGACAATAAAACAATGGCATCTGCATGAGAGGTTGGTTAATTTCTTAAAGAAATTGTTTATATGGGAAAAAACCCGGTACAGGATTGACAGTTGAGCAGACTGCATGGGTTTGAATCCAGTGTAATGTTTTAAGTTGCTTTCTTGCCATACCTCACACGTTGTTTTCCAACAAAGTCATTCAACACCATGAGAGTGCATTCATTTATTTTGTATCAATAATATATGGTTATATAATAATACAGCTGATATCTTCTATCTGTCAATAGTGAAATTCCTGAAGGTGTAAAATGTTGGTTGCATCATGGCAACCGGCAGCTTACCAACTATCTGAGGAAGGGAGTAGCCCTCCAAGTCCAGCAGGATGCTGCCTGTCTGCAGACAGGTCCTGAGCTCAAACAGGCTGTGCAAGGTCAGCGTGGAGACGTGGGGCTTACTCCATCTTTCTCCTCCCTCCTCCACTTTCTCCTCAAATTTGACCCACCTACACAGGGAGAAGGACATGGAAGAAGATCATTCAGACCTTGTTTGGTTGTTCACATTGGGACAATAAGTCTCTTTCCGTCATCAAAGTGAACAAGTGAGCTGGAGGTTTTGAACCTGGCGGATTCTTTCCATTCCAGCTCGTCGCCCTCATGTGTGAGTGTGTCCATCTCGGTAAAGATGGTGGGCGTTGGGACGTCGTCCTCGTCGGCAAGAATGTAGCGCAGGCGCTCGGCCGCCGGAGAGACTGGGAAAGGAACGAGATGGAAGACATAGAAATACTCAGAACAACAACAAACATCATCCCCATCATTGTGATTATAATTAGAACCACAACCACAGTATTAATGATCTGCATATTAATTGTAATCTTCTTATGCAGTTTTCTGAATGGTATGGGGAACAGGGGCTAAAGACTGCCATAGTTATTGAATTATATATTTAGGAAAACATTAAATACTATGTTAAAGGGATTTTTTAGAAGAAGATCAATGCCTATTGAAGTACAAATGTAAGTTTGTGGTTTGGCTAAGGTCCCTCCACCTTTACCTGGATTATTGTCCAATGAGACCAAACCTCAAGGCTCTAAAACATGCCTTCAAAATGACCGCAGCACTAAGCTCGAGCAATTGTCATGTCAGTTTATTTTTGATTTGAGTGTGTGTGTGTGTGTGTGTGTGTATGTGTGTGCGGCTGAATCAGTGTGTGTGCATGCATGAATACGATATAGTGTGTGAGAATGCATGTATGTACATGTGAGTATGAGCGGGATACCTGTGATACCTGTGCGCCATAGGTGACGGTCGCACGGTATCTCGCTCCTGCTACGCTATGCAGTTTTGCGCTTTTCTTTGCATTTTTGTTGTAATTTTTGTAAATATTTGTACAGAAAAATGTGTGCCACACACAAGAACCCTATCATCAAGTATGATAGTGAACAACCTTTGCACATTAGAACACAGTTGGGGAACAGCCCCCCGCTTGACGATCTACCATTACCTGAAACACGGAGACAAAGGAAGCGGCGCGGCAAACGAGCTGGTGTGCTGGTCCGTCTGAGGAAACGAGCCCTCCGGCCTCCTCTCCCGAGTATTCTCCTGGCTAATGTCCAGTCTCTGGACAATAAACTGGATGAACTCAGAAGCATCCTGGCTTTCCAACGCGACATCAAGAACTGTTGCATTCTAGCCTTCACGAGACCCGGCTCAACCTGCCTTCGCTATCGCCCAAAATGGTTTCTCCATTCACCGCCAGGATCGAACGATTGACTCTGGGAAAAGGTAAGGGCGGCGGAGTTTGCATCATGATAAACAACAAGTGGTGCTCCGATGT
>JAVQJS010021232.1:0-22206 GCA_036024795.1 Galaxias rostratus | reverse complement strand
AATTAAACGTGTGGCTGTGGTGGATGGCATGATGTTTTGGGACCTTATGTTCAAGAGTAGATAGGCTATCTACAAGCGTCTTGTTTATGCCAATGTATACAGTGTGAGTCAGATTTGTAAGAGAAATTCCAACCCAAAAACTTTGCTGTTAAAAAAATAAATAAATGTCAAATACATACAACAACAATTACAGGCATTAGATACCAGCAGTTATTTTAAGTGGAAAGCCATGCAAGGTGGGAAATGCAATCCAGAAGAAAGATTGGACGGTACCTCTGATAATTTCTGTAAATTAGAATGGCAAGACAAAGGGTGGAAGATTTGACAAAAGTATATTGAAAATCTCGTCACTAATGTTATCATCATCACCACCACATTTGTAGTTCACATTGTACGGCAAGAAACAATGAAGAAATTATTGTGTGCACTTGTAATTGTGTGGTGGAAACAACAAAATTAAATGTCTTGACTGCTTTTTTTTGGTAAGCCAACAGGCAACTGTTTTCCGTTTGATAAATTGAGAGCATAAAGTGGATTGTCTTTCAATGTTCTGCTAATGCTGAACACAATATTTAGAGATTATTGCTGATGTTGTGAGGGACACGCAAGTGCAGCATATCAGACTCCATACTTGCCATAATATGAGTTGGCTAATGGAGCTATTTACATAAAGCACTATGTGACAGCAATATCAACCCCCACATGGGAATCATGCGTACCATAGCTAACATCATGCAAATGAGTCATCTGCTTTCTTTCTTTGAATATCGCCAGCAAATGAAGATTTACAAATTTTGTTGAGACTGTGAAATGAGTTCAGGCAGGTGAAAGGAATAGTCTGTGAAGTTAATTAACTTTGCGTTCTGTCCCCATTCCCTCAGTGTTCATTACCTTTAAATGGAGCCACACATTGGCAGAAGTAATTACCAGGCTGGTCAATGCAAGTGGCTCCATTTTTGCAGGGAGACGATGCACACTCATCAATGTCCAACTCACACTCGGTGCCTTTCAGAAAACAACAACATAAAAATAATTAATGAATAAATACCATTAGGGTCACTGAGACACAGACGGTTAATAACCTAACCAGTGTCCACACATGGTAAAACATGAGCTCCATGTAATTGGGACACGGCGAAGTTGGTGAAATCCACAGTACATGTGAATTAGTAAGTGTTTATGTTGTATAATACTACAGGCCTAAAACTCAGCTTTAGGTCTCCCAATGCATAGCCGGCACTGGGTCAGCATTGAAAATACTATTCTAATTCAGCATGTCTGGAGTGGCAAGTGGTCTAGGTGGAAATACCAAATCACTCCATCATTCTCAATCCCTGCCAGCTCAGTGTTTACATTCAGTTAACATTCAAGGCTAAAAGAATGTGGAGTACAAGCTCCTATGTGTGTAACTTAAAAGGCTTACCTGTGAAGCCTGGCAGACAGACACATGAAAAGCCATTTGCGAGGTCAACACATGTGCCATTGTGGAGGCAGGGCGATGATTGACACTCGTCTATGTTAAATTCACAGAAAATGCCTGGGGAGGAGTTATACATTAGTGTTTAAAACCAAACATCTGTACATTCACAAGTGCTTTCCAATGATCGCAACAAAAACTTGCCACTTAACAGGAAATCTTTTTTTTACGTTAAATCTAATGACAGGAAAACTGTAAGCTCAGGTTTTCCTCATCACATCATTGACTTCCGTTTCAAAGAACCTCAGAGAAACTCTCACATATGCTAAGCTTTCAAACCACATGCCAAGCCTCATTAAATCCTTTTTGATTTGATTTTAAACGGACGGCCTATCTAGTGCAGCTCTGACACATTTAACTCTGGCCAGATTATTGATTGTTGTAGCATTTTGTTCAAGTTTAACTTCAAATACTATTACGGTATCAGTCAATTAAATTCTAAAAGGGATCAGCAGTTGAATCTTCCGTTATTTCTATGACATGCATCATCAGTACTATTTTTGTGACATCAAATGGGGCTCAATGCAGATGCTTTTTTTACTGGGCTTTTACTATCTTGAATGGTCTGACGCAGTGGCTACTCTTCACAGGTATTTCGATTTCCATTGGTACTTCATAATTTGCAGGGTGAATTCAGTCGCTGCACGAAGTGAATGTGTGCACACAAAAATAGCTCTTCTCTTTGACCTTGGATCACTGGATAATGGAACTCGCTATCTTTACACTGATCATATTTTGTTCCTCTCTAATACCAATTTCCATCTAAACTGATATATCAAATGTGATAAGCTTAGAACAGCCAAACTCTAAGATTTTGCTTGAAGATTTTTTAAAGCCAACCCAACACATACAGCGTACAGCTAAATCTGAAAAGTCCCCATGATAATAGCTGCCTAATTAAAATTTCCAAACTTTTGATGTAACACTGTTTTCAAAACATTTTCTATTCTACCACGAAATGGTGAAAATGAGAACCTGGCTGAAATATAATTCACAACATAACCTCTCATCCTTCAGCACACTGATGGAGATACCAAACAAAGCTTGTAATGATGGAAAACAAATGGAGGTTGCCTGTGGACAGTACCTGTGGTCCCATCTAAACAGTGGCAGGTAAATGAGTTAAGCTCATCTGAACAAGACGCTCCATTCAGGCAGGGGTTGCTCAGACATTCATTTACTTCGGTTTCACAATTATTGCCTGTAAAAGCAAAGGAGGTTCAGTTCATTAACAATTTGCAAGATGTTGACACATTGGGCCAGTTACCAAGAGGCCCCTCTGAATCAGACATGCTTACTTAAAGATGTGGGCATGGGGGGAAGGCAAGCTTCCTTTGGATTAATAGGTGTCTGAGGGAATCTGGGTTATCAAAAGAAAGTGTGTAATTGCCATGATATGTGTACAGTAAATACAAGCCACATTGGAAGCATGTTTTCATACATGCTGCTTAAATGTTGATTAAATAAGCTGCCGAGGGCAGATTGACAGCACGTTACCGTGGTGATCTCACCTATGAATCCAGGTGCACAGAAACAATTGTATCCGTTTAGAATGTCTTCACAAATACTCAGGCTTCCACAAGGCTTCGGCTCACAATCATCTATGTTTACCTCACAAAATGGACCTGTTAAACCTTCCCAGACAGAAGTAAACAAAAGTACATAAATACAAAATACATTTGGCTCTGTAATGCATAACAGAACAAATTGATACTTTGATTGATGTTTACAGACAATGTATAGATCCTAAAATGCACACAAGGAACTAGCACTTTTTGCAAGGACAGTTTTTGTAAACAACGGAACCTCGCAGCTAGTCCCAGGAAGACGAGCTTACCCGGTAAACAATCACACTCGAATCCTCTGGGTAGTTCTACGCACTTTGATCCATGATGACACAGACCGTCCACGCAATGGCTTACGCGAGTATCACAGGAAAGCCCCATGTACCCATGTTGGCAGACGCATTTAAAAGAGTTCACCAGTTCTTCACAAAATAGGGACCCTTCAGGGTCACAAGGATTCGACACGCATGCGTTCCCCGGTGAAGAGCAGTCATTGCCGTAGAACCCTGGAAGAGTTGGGATCAAAGGAGTGATTGATGTGCTCTGTGCGAAATACAGTAGATACAATGCATGCTTCTGCCAGCCCACTTCTGGTACACAGCACAGATTGTTATTTTTCGAGATGCTGTCATTGCCAACTTCTATTTTTTCTTTCTTTTTGGTAGATTTGCATATTTTCTTTCTACTGCAAGCGCCTTAGGCACTGGGAATCACTGAATTATTTTAAATAGTCAGCAACCTTAAATGAAACTGCAGGAAGTTTACATTTTCCACATTGTAATCAGACACGTTTTCACACAATACCTTGCATCTAACAGTCCCTGCTACTGCTTAACTACTGGTGGAGAAAATTGACATAAAAGTTTCTAGATGATCAGAGAAATCCATAGCAATGTTATTGTCACATGAACAATTTAAGTTCTAAATTGGATTCGTTTAAAACTTGTGGGAGAGGCTTGGCACCCAACCTGCCAGTAAGAACAAGCTCATAATTACTTGCACACCGTAAAATTGCATTACCCGATTACAGATCAATTCTGCACATTACAATGTAGTATTTCCCAATGAACTTGTTTGTCGGAATGTTGTAATATTCTCTCTCCATTATCAAAAAGATATTTCTTCTACAAACCAAGTTTTGCTTGGTATGCTAAATAGAGTAAAATCATACCTGCTGGGCAGACACAGTGAACCTCTTCCGTAAAGTTGTAACAGGTGGCTCCATTTTTGCATGTCTTGACATCTGACGCACACTTTCTGACAGGTGTTGAGCAATTCTTATCTGAGGGGTAAATAAATATAATTGGATAAGATAACCAAGTGAGACATCGTAGATATATCAAAATGTAAAATACCGTAGTAACCAACTTCACACAGATACATTGCCTATTGTAACCTTTTGACAGCCAGTATATTTATGCAAATGAACACTAACATCCAGTAACGCTCGTTGACAGGTGCAAGGAACTAATATGGTGGTGAAGGTGAAACAACGACGGTCAAGACCCACAAGTAACCTGCGGGTTTGTAAAAGGGTTCTGAACGAGAGCGCCGTTTCAGAGTTCTGCAGCAGCGTCTTGTCATTCTTCTCTTATGCGTGGTTTCCCCTCACCTAGTACGAGTTCACAGCATGCTTAACCTAACCGCTTAAGAGTCCCAGCACATAAAAATGAGACACTTAAATGTCACCTCTATCTATAAACAACAATTTTCCTTCTCAGATATGGCTCGGAATTCAATAAATGACAACATGACGTGAAAGGCATTTGTTTTCCCTTGTTAACAGAAAAGTAAGCAAAAAACAATATTTTTTTTTTTTATTAAGTGTATATATGAATTTGAAACTCTTTCCTATTATTAATATAATTGTTGGTTAAACCAGGTCCCTGCCTGCATTATACTACAATTACAATCCCAGTAAAAAGTTTGAACATATGCAAAGTCGGACCTAAATAAACTCAATAACATTTGCATAATTAGAATGAGACAGTGTATTCAATATTTGCATTTTGTACCGTAGTTTTTTTTATTTAAAAGGCAAAACTGTGGGAAGTGCAAGCTTTGTAACATTGCTGAACCCTTAATAGCACCAAATTGTTCAATCCTGTTTGTTACGTCAGAACACATAAGGAAACCAAGGAGCCGCTTGATAACACATGTCTGTGTTTTCATTGCCTATGACAACCACTATGGTGCCTATGCCATCTACTCGAATACAAATAGGGGAACTGATAAAGACATACCTTAACTCTAACTCAAAGCCTCATGAATGCATTTCTTCGTTTCAAGAATCTTTACCAACATGTGTATGGTTTTAACTACCCCGGTTTTGTTTTTGCACCAGATCATTTGTATACTAAAAGGGAGAAACCGTGTATATTATCCTACTGTTCATGCCTTGCAACCTCGCCTGTTAACCCTAATCTTCAGGAGTGTATTAGTATCTCAGTAGACACCCTTTGCCCCTTATTGACGTTCCCTTGGAGCTTTCACACTATTGGAAACAGTTCCAGATCCACAATTAGTTGTCCTGTAAGTGACCTGTAAGTTTGACAGCCTTAATGCGCATACTATAAGCTATTTAAAACACTGCAATTCACAACTCGTGTAATCCCTGGATCGCATGAATATCTTACCAGCAAACCCCAAAGGGCAGATGCACTCATTGTCTGCGATAAGGTCAATACATGTGGAATTGTTTGTGCAAAATCCATGGGCACATTCATTACGGTTGATTTCACAATTCAAGCCTTCATAACCTATATTAAGAGAGATTAAACATCATCGCAGGCATATAAAAGCTTCACAATGGCATACAATAACCCACCGATCCAATGTGTCACGTAGATGTTCGGCTTTATAGGGCACACATGATCAGAATGGATTGCAGATAGGGAACAGCACCACAGACAGTGTCAACACAGTATATACTGTATGTACATTCCGTGGAAAATACAATAACTTTTTCCCCTAGTGACTACCTGATTACTGGATTGTTTCAGGCCGTTAATTCTGAGTTATATCAGCACATTCTAACTTAAAAAAGATAAAAGGTTAATGCAATGAAGTGAAGGAGAGAGCTCTGCTCCAATTTCTGACATTTTATGCTCCCATAAACGTATTCCGCCGCATGGTCACGCTACAAAATGACTATCATTAGCACTTTCACAGGCCGCGGCTACAGGAGGCCCATGACTAATGCTAGGCTATCAGCACCATCGGTGCAGGGCAAATTCTCATCATTCCTCAAACTGACCATGGAACCAATTTCCACCTCTCTCTATGTCATAAAATTTGACAATTATCCCGACTTCATTAATAATGCATAACAGTCCTCGGCCACAATCAAGGTTTAATCAGAGGCATGTCTCACAGGTAGGACATCGAATGAGCCAAGAGATGATAGGGAGAAATTGCAGAGATTTATCCCCCTCTTACCACTAATGATATAAATGACTCTGACCAATTTATGACACAAATTAGGCGTGAGTGTGTGGAGGGTTTCATGAGATCGGGCTAAGATATAGTGCATGTTTGTAAACATGAGGAAAGAAAATCAGGACGCTTAATAGAACGTCAGTAGCAGAGCCATCAAATTTAATTGATCGAGTGGGAGGGGATTAAACAAAATAGGGAGTTCTGATTAATAATAAAAAGCATTAAAGAGGACCATGGCATTCTGAGCTAATGGCTGACATGTTGTGGCTTAGTATGATATACAGTGTATGTGGGATGCCCTGAGGTCTATTCCCTAAGATGCATTAGGCACAGCAAGTACAAGGGAGGCACATGCGATGCAAAACAGGTAAAGGTTATTTTTATACGGGTCATGAATCATACTTTGGCTTATGGGATGGCAATCCGTCATATTGACAGTCAAGATCAGAGTGACCAATATCAACTCTCCAGCCAGTTGGGGCCTTGGGGAAAGAGCTGTGACTTACCCTCTGGGCAGTAGCATTGGTACAGGTCAGCCCCTTCAACACACGCGGTCCCATTCTGGCAGGGCATCGATTCACACTCATTTAGATTTACCTCACAGAACGTCCCGCCAAAGCCTACACGGGAAAATAAGGATCATTATTGGAATAATTTTGGTTGGCTTTATCCCTCAGCCAATTAGGATTTGTATGACTTTGTTTCCCCTCTCCAAAGCTGCTTTACAAAGCGCTTATTGATTCAAAGGACTTGCTGGGCCCATACAGCTTCAGCCCACAGGATCATTTAATCATGTTTAATAAGAGGCAGTCATTGCCCTTCTGATTTATTACATTAAACAGGCCAAATCTAGCAAGACCCAAGATCAAAACAAATGTAACCTAATCACAAAGAGAGCCATGGAGCATGAGCACATACACACGCAAAAACATTTGCACACGCAGACACACACCCACCATAACTAATAACCAGTCTAGTTCTTACAGTCTTCTAAAATCTAATAATAGAAAAATCTGAGCCAGCACAGAAGATTACTGTAAATGTGACTTATTGCGGCAAAACAACTATGCAAACCATCTGAATTCAATTTGTTTGAAAATCTTTATGACCATCAAACCAAAGCTTACTGCATTACAAAGCATGTTTTATCAACCATCTTTAGGCACCGATCATTACAGGTGCTTCTTTTAAAAGAGAATCGAATGGAATGCCATGGCAAGGACACATTTGAGTGAAGAGTAGTTCCCAGAGTACGCTGTGTAACATACAGCGGATATTGCCATAACACTCCCCAGGCAGCCATAAGGCATTACAGCAATAGATAATATGGATGCAAAGACTGTCAGCTTGAAACATTTATAAAGACGGCAACTCATAATTTGCCCTTGAGAAGTGATCTGCACAGCAGCTCACCGTAAGTTTCTTTAATTTACATAAGAAATCACTCGCGATATTTCACTTTGACATATGTCAAGCATAAGTGCAACTGGAGTAATGAAATTGTGGTTATTGATTAGGTTACATGGACTACTATGTAAAATTTATTCAAAATGAATAAGATGCAAGGTGATGTGGACTGAGTTCTAGATGGGACATGGTTCAGCTCCGCATGCAAATATTTTCGTACTAAAAAGTGTGTTAATTGCTTCAAGACATGTGGTACATGCATAGCATAGAAGTAATTCTTCACTTAAATGCTTTGGATGGGTTCCATTTTGGAAAATGGCTGTAAAAAAAAGTTGCAATGCGCCAATGTACAGAAACTCAATTGTTATAGCTCAATAAAAGCAAATACGATTTCGTAAATAGTATATTAGCAAGTTAAGGAATATTTTTTCAAAATCTACCACAGTAGATAATATAATTTTGTCAGTGGCAGAATATGTCCCTAAATAAATGAATAGAATAAAGCAAAGTCATCAAACAAAAGTGAACAGTACGTTTGGAAAACAGAAAATTGGGAGTGTGTAAAAAAGTATTATACCCTTGACACAACTTTTATTGGGCATGTGTTGGGGCCTGGTTTCCAGAGAAGCGGCTTAAACCTGGCCAAAGATTAAAATCCATAAATAAATTGGGACCACTGTTGAAAAGTGCATCTGGAATCGTCCATGCGTGAATCCGCATCCGGGAACCTGGTCCAGTGGGTGTTGCATATGGTGTGTGTGTGTTTGAGGGTGTGTGTGTTGGAGGTAGTTCATAAAGAAGAGGTTGTGCAGACATGCCAAGCAGCCACTTTCATTTTAAAACCACTTCATTGCTCTAACATCAAACATGGCCCATGCCATCGGTGGTCGCTACACATTCCTTTAAAACTCAGAAGCGGCAGAAGACATCTTTATTAAATGTTGTTATTGGCATTTAAATCAGTGCTTCCTTCACTACATACATTGTACATTTCAGTCTACCAGCAGCATTCATACACACAATGAATGTTTCCACTGAAGAAATCCATTTAAGCAAACAAAATGCTTACCTTTTTCACATGCACAAGTGACATTCTGTCCGTCTTTAGTCTCTGTGCATTTTTGTGAGTGCTCTTGACAAATTCCCAGTGAGCAGAGATCAAGATCTGTCGAGCAATCTTTCCCTTCAAACCCTAAACAAGCAAATATATTAAATCAGAACTATATTCTAAGCTAAAAACAAAAAAAACTATTACTTTTTCAACTCAATAATGGCCATGGCAGAGTGCTGTAACCTTTTGTGTAGGTGTTCATTAGAAAATTTCACTAAAAAGCTGCGGTTTGTGGCCATAAAAAAAATAGAATTCAGGAAAATGACTATAAAACACACATTTCAGGATACTTCACACATTTATGGACGGTTTATGTTGTATTGGGTAAAGATAGCCGTTCTCCGGCAGATTTATAGAGACATTGATTCACCCTCTGGCAGTCTACCTGCAGCCCAGTATGCTAATTGTGTGAATCACTGACATAAAGACATGTCCTACGGAGCTGATCTATACCGCGTTTGTCTGCCCAAGCAGATGCACAGTCTACATCTCAGTGATACATGCCCCCGTCGATAACTGTTGTTAAAAATACAAAACAGCTAGATAACTTCAACCGATACGGGATCAACGCGAGGGGTATTTAGTCTGACAATAAAGGTCGTTATGATTTTTTGCCATCTCTTCATTCCGTCTTCCATTCTGCAGTTTGTCTTGTTTCATCAACATGGCCCAACGCCCCTCACTCACTGACTGAGTTTTATTATTCCACCCCATTGTTAATATCATCATTATCTCTATACATTGCTCACACTGGACACCAGTTTGCACATTCCATTCTCATAGACTTAATATGTACAACATGTTCAGGGGGGACAAACGTAGGGAGTAACATATGTTAAATATAGTGTATGTATAATATTTTGTTGTGAATCTTGTGTTTTAAATTAGACAAATTCCTTGCACGTGCTAAATTACCTTCTGATTTTGTTTCAATTATCTCTTTGGGACCGCTCAATTTCTACGGAAACAACCAAAACAAAACTCAAAATTGACAAGTGATCTCACAGCCATTGTCAAAATGAAATAGCTCGTTATAACTTGGTCTCCACTGGCTCTGTTAAACAACGCTCGATGTTGCACAGACAAATAGCTACTGTTAATGAACTGGATATTTTGAGTTAGCAGACACTTGTAAAATTGAGTGTATTTGTCAACATTTAGAAATCTTTGTATTATCTGTGGCAATAGACTGACATCACAACTACAAACTTTGTTATGCTATTCAAGAATGAACCCACACCAACTGGAACAAATTCAATTATTTATTGTTGTAATGAAGCAGTAGTCAGTTCTGCTTGACAAGTGACCAGAAGAGAATTTAATAGCTGCTCTCTGAGTTGTCAAATTCAGTGTTTGCATTTGCTAATTTACACGCTATTGCAAATATTTTCAATGTCAACTTTCTGAACAACCCCTGACCTAATAGCCTTAATAGATAAGGTAAGTACAAATGTAAAAATATAGCATTTCTACAGTATATTACTAAGAGAGATTAAATACCCTTCCAACTGCCCATGTACCGGTTATAAACGTCACCCTGACTAGTTAACGGACAGCTATTGTCTCCACCAAAGTGTTCAGAAGTGTTTAATAGCCAATTGTGCGTGCAATTCACTCAGAGGTTAATGTTGCATGAAGGAATGTCACATTCAGTGCCACTGGTGTCCAAATGGGACTTTCAGCTCCCATACCACAGCTTCCATCAGTGCCTTACTTAAACTCTGAGGCAGAGGGAACAACCGTGCAGAGCAGTGACATACGCACACCCTCTAAGAAAACAAATTCGGCTGACTAAAAACCTCCGGAGTGTTTACCGGCGGTGTGAATGAATGATTGTTCCGCCGGCACTGTTCTGCGTACAATGCAAATGTCGTGCTTTGTGAACTACATGATGTCTGCATGGAAAAATCTAACATTAGGAATGCCTTGGAACTATGAGTTCAACTGGGCTAATGCTGCTTGACCATATAATAAGTATTATACGTTTTTGTACAAATAGCGCTTTGAAATAGATATATAGAATAGAAAAGAACACGTGAAGGGGATATCTTCAGCACAAACTAAATCATGAAATTCTTCTAAGCTTATGAAATGGAAGTTAGAGAGTTACTTCAGTAATTACATCTCAGAAAATTCAATTCAGATCAATTTAGTATCACTCACAATGTTCATATGAAACATAATCATATACAGTCAATTGATGTATATCAATTGTACTGTAATATTTGTGTCACTTTAGGAATCGCTTGCAAAATTACAGATCAGGCACTATTTGACACAAACCTGCAGAAGGGTTAGATATACGGCATATTCCATACTGTAGTGTATAGAAATTCTAACTAAACTAATGAATCAGTGCACCTAATACTTGCGGGGAAGTTCACAAAGCAAGGTACATATATTCTCTTAATGCCAGAATGGACCAAAAAAAAGAAAAAAAAGTCACGCATGTTTGAAAAAACAAACAAATTGGTTTAACCTTGCATCAGCCTGTTCTGTTACATTTGTTCCATCTACAGAGTAAACATCGCAAGCCACTTTTCTAATTCAATTTTGGAAATCTAAAGAGATTGAACACACCTCAGACTCAAAATCTGCCATTGAAATCAAAACCATAATAGACGGTTTTCTGTCACGTGGGTGTTCTGCTTCCCTTCCAGAGTAAATGATTGAGAAGTAGTTTTTATGCATTTTGAAAAGCAAATTTACACTGATGCATTTCCCTCTCCGTGAGGTCATATCACACTGATGATATTAAAGATAAGAGTAGGTTTTCTGGGTACTAGTGCATGTTTGAAACACCTAAATTGAATGATGTCCCTTTTCAACATGGCCTTTTCCTTGCTTTAGCTTTTAAAATCGCTAACAAATCGAGTTTTACTCTAAGGCAATCGAGACATTGCCCTCTTTACACTAATATTGTTAGTAGAGTCTGATATGGATGGGCTCTAACTGTATCTTATATCATACCTAGTTTAGATACTTGCGCCATGGTGTATGCATTGAGCTAGCGAGGACCGCACACTATATTCATTGCAACTACAAAAAAGTTCAATTTGCACATACCAAAAGGACAATGACAAACGTAGCCATTGAACAGATCCAAGCAGGAACCTCCATTCTGACACGGCCAGGATAAACATTCATTCACATTTTCTGAGCAAGTCCTTCCTGTAAGAACCGTAAAAGAATAAAACAAATTACATTTTGTTTTCCAACCCCGTAGATTAAAAAAAAAGATATGACAAAGGCTATAAGAACTGCATGTACAAGAATAATGGCACTTAAAAGGAGGATTATCAACACAGCACATGCGACCGTGAACTTCGCTGAATTGCCTCTGTGATTTTTCACGCCCGAAGATAACTTTAAAGCTACTGGGCTTTCAATTTGGCAGAACATCTGCTAGATACACTAAAGTAGATCAATAGGCACATGGCAATAGCATACCGTATGTTCCTTAGCAGCACACCTGCCCCCACCTCCAATACATTAAATCACATTGGAACGTGTTCAGTACCAAAGAAAAAAGTATGTGCATTGGCCCCAAACTTGTTATGGGGTAAGCAGATGCTGTCTCACATCTCTAAGTGGATGAAGCCTCATATCCCCAGCTGAACAATCAAAAGCTAGAATCGAAATCTTTTGATAGGTGGCCTCATGAAAACATGCATTTGAATAGACATTGAGCCATAGTTCAAATCTAGTTGTGTAGTAAGCCATGAAGCACACTTTTGGAGAAAGAATCACAAAGAGGAGAGCTAATGACAAGATAACAGATTGGTTGACATACCCTCATAACCAGCAGGACAGTGACATTGATATTCACCAATGGTGTCCAGACAGGTGGCTCCATTGACACAGGGGGAACTTCTACACTCATCTGTTTCCAGTTCACAGAATGACCCTTCATATCCCAGCATGCAGCGGCAGGTGAAGTTATGGATCTGGTCCACACACACCCCATGCTCAGAACAGCCATGGCCAATGCAGTAATCAATGTCCACTTCACAGTAGGCACCAGTGTATCCTCTGGGACATAAGCAGCTGGTGACAGATTAAGAATAAAATTTTCATTCCTTTTGTAAATGCTTAGTCTTTCCCTAAGGGACAGCAAATCTCAACATTTTGCAATCTTGTGGTAACAAACCTTGGTCATTGTCTAGGAAGCCACAAAGACATTTGAGTATTAAGGACTGACCTGTAGCCATCAATCACATCCACACAAGTTGCTCCATTTTGACACCAATGATGCACACAATCATTGACATTAACACGGCAGTAGCGGCCAGACCATCCAGGGGCACAGACGCAGGTGTAGCTGCTAGCATTATTCAAAAAACAACGTCCCCCGTTGGCACACGGCTTTAGGAAGACCGATGATCATAAAACAAAGAAACAATTGTCATTTATACATATTTGCTTATGCTGGCAGGTGTGTCATATCTACAGCAGAGATAGTATTAATATTTAACAGCACTAAAATTACCTGGACTTTAAATCCAATAATTTCAACATTATGCTAAATGTAAAGTAATTCATGTAAATGAAGATGAAAGTGATGTGTTTTTTAACTACAGCTTTTTGGGTAATAGGGCATCATTAATAATCTCTATAAGATGAGTGTTATAAAATAAACAAAAATGTTATAATTGCTCAGAATGTTAGTAATTGGCTCCAAGCATCTGGTCCTTGCAGAACAATAATGTGCCTCACTGCCTTTTAATAATGTTTTAAACCTTAAAGCATACATTTTATGAAGTAAGCAGTGTGGATTTTGTCTTGGCAAGACAATGAAAAAACTTTAGTTTTCAATAAGACTTCACTCACTTGTAGATTTTGAGCACATGGTACACGGCATGTGTACTTAAGCCCGTCAGGCAGATCCACACATTGGCTCCTTGGCGGGCACGTACTGTTGGGCAAAGCACAAGCATCGATGTCTGCCTCACAGTTCTTTCCCAGAAATCCTACAGGGACCAAGCGAAGGAAAGATTTATTTTGCGATAACTTTTCAATTTTGACACCAATTCTACACACCATTTTGTATTGCATAGAGTGAACACATCAAGAGCCTTTTGCCCTCCTATGGACACCAGGATGAGCTGTACATCTTAATTTGGACAGGCGTTGAGCAGGCCAAGCTCTCAGTGACAGCACACAGCAGCAGCTGGCAGAACAGTAAGCCCTATCCTGCCAGTGACTTGGAGCTCTCTGGGGTGGTACATCAGATTGCATCAATGAATGCAAATTCAGTCTCAGCCGGTGGAGGCAAACAAACAATTACTTGAAAATCATATTAATACAGCGGTAGAAGGTCCATGAAAAGGGGAGAGTATTTCACAACATAGTATTGACACAATCCCCTACACTAATGAGCTCTGGCAATGAGCTGAGTGATTTACTCAGCTGTCAGTCATGGGGTTGTTGGGTGGAGGGATTCACAAAGGTCCACAATGGTGAAACTCTGCGACTAATACCAACCTACCCGTGGGGCACTGGCATTCATAGTATCCAACAAAGTTGAGGCATGTGCCATTGTGAAGGCAGGGGCTGGAGTTACACTCACTGCTTTCATGTTCACAGCGGGCACCTGAGAGGAAAGTGACACATTAAATGTAGTGGTTGAATTGGTCAGATGGGTTGTTAACACTGTGTGGAGTGGAACTTGTTAACATTCAGAGAAAAGTGAGTAAGAGAACGGCATACCTCAATACATTCACATTAACATGCATTTTATACATCAAATAAGTATAATTGATGTCAATATGTATAAAAATATATAATAGTAATTTAGGACGCTCGATGGAATGTTCCTTTGGGAACGTTACAAAGTTGGGTATTCATCTTGAGCGTCCGGTCATCAATAACAGGGAGGCTTGACTTGAGCAAAAGCCCCCCTTTGACAGAGGCAACCACAGTCTACTTTAAAAAGAAGCACTTTGATTAATATCATCTCCACATTTGTTTCTACAGGTCATTACATACAAAAATATGCCATGTTGTGCGGCAGAACATTTTTACAAATTCATCCCACTGAAAAATGGAGGGACACCACTGAGGGAAGATGACTGCCAGTAAAATTTATTGCAGAGGTAGGACTGTCAGAACGTAGGAGCACCAGCATAGGTTGTTTTTTTCTTCATGTAAGCAACGAGGAACATGGAGGATGAAGCATGTGCCGGGACATAGCCAGCAGAAATGTGTGTTTACTGCACAAATTCTGGTGTTTTGAGGGGGTGCACTTTAAGTACATCTATTGTACAACGCTCTGGCTCAGACAAATAAACTTCAGTTCTTACCAAACAAAATTAATCTATTGATATTCCATCCTAATATCAACTGCTATTCTACTGTATCTTTGCAAGATTTCTCTAGATGAGAAACCTAGCAGTGATGTTCAATATCAAGTAAACAAGTCCTACCTACAGTATAAGTATAGCACAGCTAAGTATTTCTATACAAAAAAATTAATTGTTTGTGACTTGGAGGAGAGTTTTTTTCCTTAGCAGAGATACTGTGTATTTACCATTTTACTTGGGGTAGGACAGGAGAACGGCAGAAAAACAGGCTAAAGAAATCAATCCCAGAGTAGTTAAACTTTGCAAAGTAAGGAATATGCCACTCAACATTCAATCTGTCATTAAAATGAACTTCCAGTTATTACATGGCTCATAATAAAACTCAAGGATATATTGTGCACACTATGCTACACAGCCAGTGAGGGTGAATGCAGCTTAAATTTAATTAGCAATGAAGAGAAACAACAATTCACTCTGGCTCAGTGTTTGTGGTTTTTATAGTTAAACATTGGAGTTAATTTACAAGATGCAGCTCTCTTTAAGGTGAGGTGGATAATGATGTGTGCATCTCATCAGAATTAAAAAAGAAAAACCAATTAAGAAAGGATTACATTATATTCAGTGGAAACTTAATTGCTAACACAGCATGAACTAAGTATATGTATATTATCCACATGCTATGCGTGGATGAGAAAAGTATGCATAAAAAGGAATGCGAAAAGTGACAAACCAAAATTTGGAGGCTCTAAATCTGAGAGTTTTTAATGCATCACTGACCAGGCCAGGTTGAACAACCAGCAAAGACAATCTTGCTCCACTACAAATTGGCTCATGCCTGCATCCCTGGAACTATCCCGGGCCACGTTGCACTATGCAATCCTTTGCTTATTATTTTCTTTATGACTAATGATCAAGTTGTGCCAAAACACCTTTTCACGAAACTCAACGCTTACAGATACAGTGATGCATCTGGGGTGGCCCATGGCGAGCCGTAAACCTCATGGATCCTCTTTAGTTATCTTTATCATCCAGGACAGCCACAATGCTGTTATAGCTTTTAACAAGGTGCTTCTCTCTGTCCTACTTATCACTTTGCCTTTTCAACAAGGTGCATTTCTGTTTACCCGTCTTAGATCAACATAAAGTTCAAAGTAATTAAAGTATATGACATTTATACAACTAAAAGCTCATTTACGGTGTGACTAGTGTGAGGAACTGAATAGGATCGGGTAGACGATTGTGTTAATCTTAGTCTTTATAAGGGTGTCAATAGGGCAGATAACATCAATGCTATCATTTTAAGCTTGGTAAAAGAGAGCATGTGTGTGTAAAATACAGGGGTATTGACACAGGACAGGGTCTTGTGGAATGTTGATATTTCAAAAATGAAGCATTTAATCCATATTTATAAGTATTGCATGATGAAATTGTACTTCGAATATATAGTCCTACTGTCCAAGCATAGGATTAGTTCAGGAAAACATTCATGGCTTTGTCGAAGAGTACAGGTAGGAAATTTTGCAAGCCTAAAATGTCCTTTTAAAAGACACAGGTGCCTCAAACCACTTGATGTCTTTCGGGAGATTCCAATTTAATAACTTGACATTTTAGGCTGGCCTTTCTGACCACACCTTCAAATTTAAAAGAGAAAGGAAATTGAATGAGCGGAGTGCAGGGGAACAATCTAACGGTTTACTAAAAATAAATCCTGAATACAGCTGGAATACCAGGCCATGAGTAATACTTTGACAGAGTTATGATCGGTGAGAGACCGGAGGGGTTTCCAGAAGAGGCTTGAAATTAAAACAGGTCTTTCTGGGCCACATGGACTCAAATTCCAAAAGAAAATCCCAAGATGGCAGAAAATGATGAATTCCATCAGTCACTAAGAACTGCAACATTGAAAGAGACAATTTTCCATCACTGAAGTGGCAACATGTTTGAGGCTTGCACAGCACAAAAAAGCCATAACTCATGTAATGCTATGTAAGGCCTTATCTGACGGACAGGTGATTGTCCCAAGGGTAGGCCTAAAGCTAAATATATTGGATGGGGCCCTTTAAAGAAAAAAAAAAGCCAGATGTGTCAGATGTTTAGATGCACATGTAGCTCGGTTTAAAATCTTCTGCAGGTTCGGCAATTCATTTGAATAAATCATAGACGGATCTATCAACTTCAAACCTTTCATTACTTAGGTTTAAAATATTTTAAACATTTGCACTTTGCCATTGCATTTAAAAGGCCAGTACTTTGTTTAGATAATAGACTTATTAAAGAAACCCCTTTTAAGCGTCCATCTGCCTCGAATTTGAGAGCAGATAAAACAAATCTGGAAATATCCACTAAAATTGCAAAGATGAGTAACAGCCTAAGGGCAACCACACTCATTCTGGGTGAATATGGACTTCGGCTCTCACTTAATACATTCAGCAGATGGCACGAAGAGGAAAAAAAAAACTGTGTGAAATGTGTTGCAGGCAAACTGCAGATCCAAGCGGAGTACTAAAACAACATTGGACTTTAAATTATTGTGAATGCTCTGGTTAGTACTACAGTATATATATATATATATATATATATATATATTTATATATTAAAATTGGGCAAAGAGTGGTTTTGGTTAAATGTTCTAGTCCAATATTGCTATTAGTAGCAGTAGTAGGAGTAGTAGTAAAAATAACAATTTGTTTAAAAATAAAAACACAATCACAGCCATGCTAACCACAATAAGGTGAAAAACTGGTAGTGACTTCATACAGAGCAAAGTTTGACACTTCTAGTGTTTCCGTACATCTATTCTCCTAAATACTTCAACATCTCACCTGTGAAGCCAGGAGGACAGATGCAGCTGTACTGTGGAGCGGAGGATGGCTGGCTTGATGTAACACACGTGGCTCCATTCATGCAGTTGTGTGGGTAAACCACACAGGCATTATCTACGTATTCACAGAACTCTCCAGTCCATCCAGGGGCACATACGCACTGTAAGATATCCCATAAATATTAATGCTCCTCGACTCATACAAAATCTTAGTTACTCTTATCTTGTTTCTGTTTTCTTGTCATGTCGCTATTACACTCCTGTCAGATCGTACCACTCTCTGTTGTCATACCAATCAGCTCATTGCCTTCACCTGGTTTTCCCTGTCCAGCTCACTGCCCATTAGTCTCCGTTTCAATGCCAGACCACTGCCCATTGTTTGCTGCAGATTTGCTTTTGTATTTTGCCAAGCTCCCAAGGAGTATGCATTTCAGTAATTTCCCCCCCTTATCTGCATGTTTTTTAAGCCTTCATAGATTTGTGTGACTGATCTCCCCTGATTTTGACCCTTGGCTGTTTTAGACTTAGCAACCTGAACTCTCCTTTATCTTGTGTTGGCCACCTCGTTGTGCTTTTGGGTTCAAGCCTGCCAGTACCAATGTGACATAAGGACTACAACAACCAGCATTGCCTTTAATGCAAGGTTAATGTTAGTATACAGGTAACAAAAATGGACAGCCCAAATTGACTTGGCAAATGATCCCTCATTTTGCCCAGGAGCAGTGGATCAAGAAATTGCAAGGCACTAGCTAATTTACACTGGACAACGTCAATGTTTTGATTATGGCTGTCAATGATTGGACACAAACAACACACACAGAGAGTTAACCTGGTCCTGCATTTTTTTTTTACTAAGGCTGTTATGATCTAATTCAACAGACCAAGACTAATGGCGACGAATTGGAAGCTTTGGGGCATGCTTTACAGCAGACTCGTGCTTTGGAATATACAAATGTATGAAAGTACTCGGCAGTAGAGAAGCAACCAGGGCCAATATCTGTGACCATGAGCAAATAGGTCCGTGTATTAATTCATTATCAACAACTGTATGTATTCCTGGATCAGTAACTTCCACTGTATAGCTTTCCTTTTACACATTTCAAACAAACAAATCCTTGTGATATGCATTTCTGCACTTTGACGTAATGCAACTATTGTGGACCAAGCCATCCTTTTATGCAGTTTTGAATAATATGCATGCTATATCATATTATTGAAACTGAAATAAATATGAAGATTCTGTCTACCAATTTGATAAATCCAAAGTTTTAAAAACCATCAATCAACTTCTTTCACTGGGGTATTTCTGTGAGCACACCGATGAAGAACGTATTGGCACATCATTCAAAGTGTTCACATGACATACACTTGACAGCAAAATTATATTGATATAGAGAACTAAGTTCAGAAATAAATCACATAGATAAATATGAAACACTTAAATCAGGTGCTATCAAAATCTGCAATACAAGCTTTTACCAAGATGATATTGGATTATAACCTGTCGTTGTCATGTCTTGTAGTTGCTTTATTTATCTTGAGAATTGGTCAAATAATAGTTGTCATAAGATAACAGTTGTCATAGGAGTAAAATATATTGCATGTTCTATTGTATACCATTGTTGCACCTTCCATACATATCAGTGTGGCTATTCCACCAAAAGGAACACTTTTGGTCCTACAATAAAAGAGTCATGGCAATTCAGTGCTTTCAACAGGTCATTAAACCTACAAATTTGATTACTTACATTGTATCCACCAATTACACTCAGACACAATCCCTCATTTAGGCAGTTGATGCTGAGCAGCATACAGAAGTTAATTATTTTTTCACAGTTCTTTCCAGAAAATCCTTTGAGACATCTGCAGAAAGAGTGAAAAAGAGGACAGAGACAGCATTAAAGCTCACACACATAAATAACAAAAATGTTTTAATTGCGTACATGCTAAAAATAAAAACTTTTACTTATGTAACTATATCTTTAACCAAGGCAGCAATTGTACAAACCCATTTACACATACAAGTACACGTTTACCAGCTTCATACTTTGTCTTTCAATTGGGCAAAAAACAAATTTCAAAACACTACACGTTTTCATACATTAGACACACCTGTCATTGGCAACACCCAGCCACACACATGGAAACACATACTGTAACTGAACACCAATCTGTCTCAGACTTAGTGCTACAAATTGACCTCACAAAAGTTTGTCCATTTTGTGGGAACTTAGCACAAATGGAGGAAGTAATAGCAAGAGGATGGAAGTAGAGCAGGACAGAGAAGAGCAGGAGAAGGAAGAGGACAAGAACAACGAGAATAGACGGAGACATACTGTCTTTCCAAGAACATTAGAACCACTTTGGTGGACCATGGTCGGCCTGTACATCATGACCTGACAAATAAGGAAGGCCGGGCAAAGAGGCCAGTCTTACCTGAGTCGCAAGAATCCATACGTAATACGGACCTTTAGACTGGAGAACAGGTATGTCTTATAGTACATTTAGTTCACTAGACCGTACATATGTTATTGTTACCCATCCTTCTGCATCACAGTAGAATACTATGCAGTTCTGAAAAAAGTAGGTATGTGCTACACAGTGCACCAAAATAATAGGTCCTGTGTGATACAGTTTAGATGTTACAGTTCTGTAGGCAAGATGACAGGACAGTATGTAGACAATAACCCATCCAATTACATAGATCATTCTCTAGCATTTTCTACAGAAGTACCGGACAACCTCCTCAGGGAACAGAAACTGGTCATAGCCAATACATATAGTGCTGGCAAACACCATCCTTCCCCCTGTCCCTTACAATTACTTGCATAGCTTTTTTTTGTTTTGTTTATCCTTGCACTGTAATTAAATCTTTTGTAATCCTCATTGATTGCATGTGTTTAAAATAACATATTGTATTGATTACTGTACAGTAATTCAAATATGTTTTTGTCAAATGTGTTGTTGTGTTTGTAAAAACCTGCAATGTCTAATTTATTTTTGTGTAACTTATTTTCTTTCTATTTTAGTGTCCGTTGAAATGTGGTGGTTTAGCACCTGGTGGGATATATAGCACTGTGAACGTCCTCTTTTTATTTTTAATGAGTTCATCTGTGATTTTAGCACCTGATTGCTCTTTGAGTTGTATGCTCTTGAAATGTTGTGCCCCTTAGGAATTAAACATCAATTTCTACCTTCAATCAAAACACATTGTCAACACGGCCATCTCTGCCATCCCAATTCTGTTTTGAAAGGGCGGACTGGGGTGAGTCCATTGTGATTGTGCATGTATGTCCCTCTGATGTCTCACCTGCAGGAATAATCTTCACCCTGGGTTACACAGCTGGCATTGTTGAGACACGGTGAATGTCTGCATGGGCTGCGTTGTCTCCGACACCATGGACCCTTGGAACCATCTACACAGATACACTCAGGGCCCTACACATGGAGCCAGCGCAAACCAGGCTTTAAGAACACTCCACACTAAATTAGGACTGAGGTAAATAAGACCAGTGACTGAAGCGGAAACGGAGAATCGAGGTATAGAAACCACATAATAGCATAGTTTCCCATCGAAGGCCATGGGTATTCTACTTCACCGACGACAAGATTTACTGTACTGCATGTGCAAACCAGGAACCTGCTAAGCAGACAGAATGGAAAAATAAATTGCCTCCAGAAAGGGCTTTCCAAAACTGTATATGCTGTCATATTCTGCTGTAAACTACGTTTAGCTATATTTTGATTTCACAACCTTTGATTATAATTTCTCACAAAATGCATTCACAAAACATTGTGATTCTTATGGTTGCCTACATTCAGCTTTATATTGGTCACTTTGTCAGTCTTGTGTTGCATTCTAGGTCCAAATTAAATGCAAGTGTTTCTTTTAAAAGTTGCCATTGCCAATCTCAGTTTGAAGGATTACTTCACTTTTTGCAGAATAATTAATTTAGAACAATGACCTTAGTAGATACAAAATCAGTGTAAAACAAATCAATTAAGGATGTATGAAAAATAAAGTGAAATTATGATCATTTCGTTTTTGTTAAGCCCCCCTCCCCCCCAACAATCTTGACCATGAA
>JAVQJS010021208.1:0-22191 GCA_036024795.1 Galaxias rostratus | reverse complement strand
CCACTATGGGAAGTTGCTCTTTAAACATGATGAAAACCGTGTTTACCTCAGGAAAGAGATGTAACATCTGCCCATATGTAGATCAGCTAAGCTGTTAAAAATCCCTGCTTGTCTGCCGTGAATCACACCTATTAGACAGCAGCCCCATAGGTTTCGCCATTATTCATTGACAAGCTGTGATGCAGCAGTACGAGTTCATGTGTGTCTCGAGCACTGGGGAGCAGAAGTAAACTACCTGAGGGTATTTCTAGTTTCCTATATTTGTGGTTCCGGGGTATGGTTGATTGTCCAAATGCATTACACAAGTGAATAAAGTAGACCTTATTTCGATATCCCCTTCCTCTGTGTTAGCTAATAAGTCTTTTAAGGATTCTCCATTTTGGGGCTTTTTTTGAGCAGAGGATCCTTACTGAGTTTTTATGCTTATGATATTTCTCAGAAGCTATGCACAATTTCTATCCATGTTTTCTTTTAGCATTGTCTCAATGGGAATGGGGGAAGTCGGACAATGCTTGTACTTGAAGATCTCACCCTAACCAAGTGCTTATCAAATGAATGATTGTGAATTGATGTTAATAATAATAATAATACATTAAATTTATAAGGCGCCTTTCAAGGCACTCAAGGTCGCCGATGTATACATACGATACATGTTGCTTCAGTTGTAGGATCAAAATGTGTTTAACAGTGTTTTTTTTTACTCAAGCCATTTATGATCCACTTGAAACGTTTCATGTAAAATCAGAAAGTAAATAGCATTTATGTCGTTCACCAAGCTCACATTTATTATCACTTTTTAGATCACATATTTCAGTAGCACAATCAAGCATTCTGTATTTGGTGTACATTTAGGGTAAGAAATGTAAGCCACTGTCATGATGGGGTGTTTCATGTTGCCTAAAACCAGTGGAAAGTTGCTCTCAAGTTTTCCAGTGGTTCTTCTGCCAGATATCCACTAGATTTTTGGATGAGTCAGCATGGCGCCGACTTTCCAACACCATACGTTGTACAAAACTGCTACCCAGCTATGCCCATAAGTTTTCTTGATGCAACACAGAAGTCTTAGTTAAATATAAACACAAATAACAGGGTTTTCTTTACTTTAAACACTAAACCACACCAGCATTTCAGCAGTCTGTCTTCCATAGTGTGAGTAAGAGACACTGTGCTGTCCCAAGCAGATGGTGCGGCAGCAGTACATCACCACCACCCAGGACCCTGGCCCCGCCGAGTCGGCCCCTGACCACATCTACAAGATCGGTATCTACGGCTGGAGGAAGCGCTGCCTCTATCTCTTTGTCTTGCTGCTCCTCATAATCCTAGTGGTCAATTTTGCTCTGACTATTTGGATATTCCGGGTCATGTCGTTCAACACGGTAGGGTTTTGTGTTTTTAAATAGAGAACAAGTGCAAAAGGTTTACCTTATGAATTGGATTTAAATCCATTTGTTGTGGGTTTGTGCGCATACACAAGATTAACAAAAGAGAACTAAGAGAAGAAGTCACTTGATTGAATGAGAAATACAGAAAATCAGCGTTGCTTTTAATCCCCACACTCTGACGTTGTGTTCAATTGAGTTTACCCTCATGCACTGTGATACTACACTGTGTGTTTGCTTCGGATGCTGTGTTGCAGGAAGGGATGGGACACCTAAAGGTTACAGATGATGGGGTGAAATTAGAAGAGGGAGAGTCTGAGTTCCTCTTTCCTCTCTATGCCAATGAGATCCACTCGAGAGAGGTAAAGACATCTTCCCTTGCTACTGCCTGTTTCTTTCATTTCATTTCTGGGCGGCTCTTTTCTACTCTTCTTTCTCTCCTTCGCGAACACTCGTGCAAGTAGATGAAATAAAAGAAGCTGGCTTTCCAAGCCTTACATCAACTTGCCGTTTGAAAGAATGCAGATTAAGGTTGATTGTTTGTCACGTCCTAGAGCATTTCCTGTTAAACTGATGGGTACTGGCCACCACACAAAACACTTTCCCTAAGCCTTCATCATTAAATGCAGTGTCTACAACTATACTCCTCAAGCTTAGTCAAGAGTTGTTCCTGAAAGAACTGGCTTAGGCAGAGGATCTCTCTCTGCACATTGTAGCCAGCTCCTTATTTTCTGTGATAAATATTTGTGGTGGAAAGTAGGTTATGAGGCTCCTTCGTGACAGCAGATTGTAACACTTGTTTACATGTTCTTTCCAGACTGGAGTGTTTGTATGACCCATCCCCAACCCGTTCATTTTAGAGTTTAATCAAATAAATATATTTGTTTCGCATTTATGGTATGGCACTTTTGTGGCTGGATCCTATGGCCTGCTCCAAAAACATTTGTGATGTATCAAGTGCTAACCTGCTCTTGAACTCCATGACTCAAAGTTGGTCACTTTGATGCATGGTATAATTACAGACTGTTGTTCCAATATATAGCAGCAGACTTAATTGAGGTTAATTGTTCACTTTACAACTTGATTGAATTCATTTTGCACACAGTTTGAAAATGTGTGGAGAATTGTAACATCAGGTCTTTGTCTAATGTATTTGTGTTTAATGTGTTGTTAATGTTAATGTTATGTTTTTGTTTTGCAGGAAGAATCCCTTCTAGTGCATTCATCTGAGAAAGTTAACCTCAATGCTCGGAATGCCAATGGTGATGTTACTGGAAGCCTGTCCATTGGTGAGAGAAGGATAGAAAAAGCTCACACTTCCGTTTTCACTCAGACAGAAAGACAATGAGGCCCACACAAATGCACATGCACAACATCTATCTGCTAGAGCTATGCCGAAGTTCACACTGAAAGGTGATTCAGTATTCAACGGTATCGGTGATGTGAAAGGGCTAAAGCAAGGCTATTGCTATAAACCTGCCCAATGCTATACTGCATTAAATGACAAAAGATTCTTTTCTTTAACCATCTGTTTTAATATTTCAATATTTTGAATAGTTACATTTGCCATTTTTGTACTTAAACTTCATTATGTGAAATTTTTACCTCTCAACCTCTTCATGTCCATATCATGACATGTAACACTCAAGAAAATGTGTACACACTTTATCCCTATATTTGGCTTGCTCGTTGTGTGATGATGCTTCCCTATTTTGATAATTGATACCTGCAGGTCCAGGGGAAGCTCAGGGACTGACAAAGGAATTGCTTATCAGTTCCAACAGTGACAAGAAACTGTTCTCCGCTGATGCAAAAGAGGTGGTGATTGGGACGGAGAAGCTTAGAGTCACAGGTACTGCAAAGGAGCACACGTTAAATAAAACTGTACTGCATATGCTTCTGTGTATACGAATGCTGTGTGTGTATATAGATATATAAAAGTATGTTTTTTTCTCAAAGGTCTACAGACAAAACACCACAATGACAACGTGTAATGCATTTTTTGAGATTTTTGCAAATGTATACAAATAAATTAACTAAGAAATCAAATCACATGTACATGTATTCACAATCTTTGATCAATACTTTGTTGATGTACCTTCTGCAGTAATTACAGCTCCAAGTCTTTTTGAATATGATGCCACAAGCTTTGCACACCTATCTTTGGACAGTTTTGTCCATTCCTCTTTGCAGCACCTCTCAAGCTCCATCAGGTTGGATGGGAAGCATCAGTTCACTGTCATTTTCTGATCTGTCCAGAGATGTTCAATCGGATCTAAGTCTGGGCTCTGGCTGCGCCATTTAAGGTCATTCAAAGAGTTGTCCTGAAGCCACTCCTTTGATATCTTGGCTGTGTGCTTAGGGTCATTGTCTTGCTGAAAGATAAACCCCCGCCTCAGTCTGAGGTTGAGTTCTCAGGTGCAGGTTTTCATCCAGGATGTTTGTGTACATTGCTGCATTCCTCTTTCACTCAATCCTGACTATTCTCCCAGTTCCTGTCACTGAAATCACCCCCACAGTATGATGCTGCAACCACCATGCTTCACTGTAGAGATGGTATTAGCCTGGTGATCAGCATTGCCAGGTTTACTCCAAACATGACGCCTGGCATCCATGCCAAAGAGATCAAGCTTGTCTTATCAGACCAGATGCTTTTGTTTCTCATGGTTTGAGAGTCCTTCAGGTGCATTTTGGTAAACTCCAGGGCTGCCATGTGCCTTTTACTAAGGAGTGGCTTCCATCTGGCCACTCTAGCATACGGGTCTGATCGGTGCATTGCTGCAGAGATGACTGTCCTTCTCTCCACAGAGGAACGCCGGAGCTCTGACAGAGTGACCATTGAGTTCTTGGTCACCTCACTGACTAAGGCCCTTCTCCACCGATTGTTCAGTTTTGACTGCAAGTCAACTCTAGAAAGAGTTCTGGTGGTTCCAACTTTTTAGTTGACGAATGATGGAGACCACTATGCCCATTGGGACCTTCAAAGCAGCAGACATTTTGGTACCTTTCCCCAGATTTGTGCCTCAAGACAATCCTGTATCAGAGATCTACATATTATTCCTCTGACTTCATGCTTGCACTGTGAATACTTATGTACAAGTGATATTTAATATTTTTTGGTTTTGAATACTTCAGAAAAAATTCTGAAAAACTATTTTTCACTTTGTCATTATGTGGTATTGTATGCAGAATGTTGATAATCAGTTTTTAGTCAATACATTTTGGAATTAGGCTACAACATAATAAAATGCAGTGGTACAAATTATTTCTGGATGCACAGTAATCAAACATGTATCTCTCTCTCTCTTTCTCTCTCTCTCTGTCTCTTTCTCTCACGATATATATATATATATATATACCTGTATCTATATGAAGTAGCGATATGTAGGTCTTTCCCTTTGCCCACATAAAAAACAGTAAGTGAAGATGTAATGCTCTGCAGATGGTTGAAACCCCTAAAAAACATGAGATATTGATTTACCCTATTGTTCAAATGACTAAAGATGCACTGAATATTTCATACCTGACCATTATTTATCACCATATGGCATAGTTACCACTGGAAAGGTTTTAAGACAAGCAAAGGTGTCCTTGAAAATTGTTTTGTGAATAATTTAACATTAACTATTTATCAAGGAAATTGTCTAAGGAAACATCTGAAACATAATACTGTAAGAGGAAATTATTCAATTAATCTCATTCAAATGCAACAATTTAAACAAATGTTTTTAAATAGGATTTTTCACAAAAAAGATCCCTTCCAACCCTTTTCCCCTTGAATGTCTTTGGGTAATTCTTAAAGGTCAGAGGCTTCACACTGGGATGGCAAATTAATGTACAACAAAGTCATTTGATGGCTCCATCAGGACTGAGTCATCTGGAGTCATGCTGATCAGCCAACAGTGTCATTTCACTTGAAGGAGACAAAGCCTGCACAGACCATGCTTAGCAGAAGAATAAATCATGTTTACATGGATCAGAAATATACACAGTTTCAAATGTAGGCCGATCATCATGGCATTCTAGACAATTTGAGTAACAAGTAGTTTTTGCATCGATGGTGAGTGTTCATGCCACTTGAGACCAAGACACCAGATAATTAATGTGTCATTAGTTGAACCATGGGAGCTGCTGCCGTAACCATTTACAAATCTTGAGCATGCATTTGTCCTTCAAGCCTCTGATCCGAGGTGACAATGGGTCTAGTACACATGTAGTCATCAACTAAATACAAGTGGACATCTATTTACTCAAACCACTGACTGCTAAAGCTGAACACTGCATCTCCAGTGTACTTTTATTAGTACTTTCATTAATAGAATATGAAGGGTTAGAAAACATACCCCTATTTGTTCAGCTGTCTGCACGTGGTAATATGTGGTTCTATCTGCCTATAACAAAAACAAGAAATAATTAAACCCCATATTCAAGTTTACAAGAAACATTCCATGACTATTTGTTGTGCTAATCCCAAAAAATGTAAAGATACTATGGACTCTCTGTCCACCTGAGTTAAGTGAATGATACTATAGACCCATGTATTGGGCCTCCTTGTTCATTTCACTATTTGATTCTCATCATAAAAATGAATTGAATCCAATTATTAAGTTTTGGACAAGGCTGTATTTTTCGGACATAATTAGTACACAGAAATGTATAGAGGGGGATAAAGATCCGCCTTTTCCCGAAAACATTCACCTCCCTTTAAGCGTTGTGAATTGTTCAGTGTTTTCATAGTTTTGTGGCAGCAGTCTTACTGTACTATATATAAACCCTGCTCACTGAACCCTTTGTTTCCATTAGGTCCAGAAGGGGCTCTGTTCCAACACTCTGTGGAGGTTCCTCTCATAAAAGCAGAACCTTTTAAAGATCTTTGGTATGTATTACGTTCACTGGGCCAGATATCCAAACAGATAGTTAGTCTAGACCAAGTCACTAATATGATCCTATTGGGCTGGGAAGTTTGCTTTCATAAAAGTACAAATACACAGAAAGAATATTGTTCTGTCCTGTGTGTTTCAGGCTGGAGTCTCCCACCCGCTCTCTCACCATGGATGCTCCAAAAGGAGTTCACGTTAAAGCTCTAGCCGGGAATATTGAGGTTGCAGCAAATATGGATATTGTACTGCGCTCTAATGAGGGACTGGTAGGAATAATCATTGTAATTATGAAGCACTGAATGACATAGTCTATGGAGTAAAACATTTTCTTTTTCAGTCTGTTGCCTACTTAAGCCTGTTCTTTTTGCAGTTGATTCTGGATTCTGAGACTGTACGCATGCCGAGTCTTCCCCAGAGCACGGACGGTGTGCCAGGCAACTCGCAGGGCCTCTATGAAGTATGTGCTTGTAAAAGTGGCAAGCTATTCTTGTCCAGAGCTGAGGTCACCTCCACTTGCAGCGAGAGCCAGGAGTGCTGAGGAGAGACATTGACAGCAAATCATCAAGTCAATAGAAACATCACTGTGAATGACAGATCACCTCTCTGAAATACTCTCAAATGAAAACCCTCTCAAATGCTCGCTGGAGTGTTTCTCATTTACTTTCAGAAAACTGCCAGGAATGCCACAGAACGACTAACTTTTAGAGAGCATTGAGGAATGTAGTGAATCATTGGTATTTACCATTTTACTATTTAACATTGTAGATGTTGGCAGCTTGTGTATGACATTTCAAGTGGCCTAAGCTTTTGCTGTTGCTAACAGCTGGAATTGTCTGAGTGTCTTTTAAAATTTTCAGCATAATGGCTGGGCAATGAGGACCTGGAATACAGTTTACATCCTATGCAATATGTTTGTGGTGCAATACAAAAACTTTTTTTACTATGTGGATTCATTTCAATGTTGCTTTTGCCGTTGGGAAGAAAAGCATGCTGCAAATCTGTCCTGAACACTATTCAACAAATCAGACATTTTTGATCGTGTAAATTATTCAAATTTGATTCAAAGGCAGTCTCTGTGGGTAATTATTTCAATTAAATCTATTTGTTTCTATGGCTCAAACAACTTTTAGGTTTGGGACTATGCTTGGTTCTTAGAATGGTTTAAAAGATACAATCAAAACTCTTCGATTTAAAATAGGCCAATTCTTGTATTGTTGTCAAAGTTTTATTGATTGTTACGAGGAACTAGCATTCAGATCAGTGTAATGAATAAAATCACTGTTTAATTGTTAATTACTATTAAACAAAACAGGGAAATTCTTGTGTACATCTATAGCTAGCAGCTTTTTGATGTAATAGTTCCCTACCATTTCATCTTTAAATTTTTTCGATGTAGTCTCCTATTGGTAACAAATTGCAGTAAATACTATTATGTTAGGCACTGTTGTAAAAAAAAACATTTAGTATGTACTGTACATTTATTTGTGCAAACTAACTTTGATAAAAATCTTTTTTGGAGTTGTGTTTTCCTATATATGAATGGTTGGTGAGATGTGAATTTGAACTTTATGTTTTTGTAGTATGTTTTAGTGAATTGTTATGGATGCATATTTATTCATTAAAATGTTTTGTATGTTTGAATAAACAATTTGTCCCATTCTACTAAGTTGTGGCTGTTCTACAAGCATGAATTACAAACATCCAAGATATCAACAATCTTTATCATCTTAACTATTCCTCTTTATTCTCAAAGTTCCGTATACACACTCAATTTTCCTCTAGTATCACCATTAAATTGAAGAGATTGAAGGATAGGCCCCATACATGGTTGTGCTGCAATGCTGCCTGCAAGTTTGTTTCTGTACCTTTTGTTGCTCACTGTTGCACTCTAGTGGAGCGTTTTATAAAAGCAAAAAATAAACCTCCAAAAGAAGTTCTACAGTTTCGCAAAACCAAGCCCATGACTGAATATGTCCAAGTTACTGATGTACATTCTCCTGGTAGTGAAACATGCAGTAGTTCCTTACAATCATTTATTTTGACCAAATTCCATGCCACTCATGGTAATTCCATAACATATCTCCACACAAGTGTAACTTCAATATTGCACTTCAACACATCAAAGGAAAAAGACATGAATTATAAAAAAATATTTTTAAGGTGCCACAGCATATTTTGAAAATACTGTCTCATTCGTTTTTTTTCTGTACAGTCTGTGGACTAGTTGTTAATATTTTTTAAGAACAATGTATAGTTAATTGAACCTGGATTAAAAATGGACACAATGTAGTTTGCGGGATAAATTGAATGGACCATAACCATAACCCTATTATTGGTCATCTGGGATGTTCTAAATCATTGAGCAAGAAATAAAAAACATAGAAAATATAATTGCAGGCAACAATTGTATTTAGCCAGGTCAGCTGTTGTTATTTAATGCATTTACATTGCCTCTGTAAACTTAAGCATCAGTAATAGTATGGCTACATAAGGGCAGCAAGGTGCATAAAAGCAAGAAAATATATGAAAATCAAAACGATGTCTCAACTTTGGCAAACCAAATCAATGTTAACGCTGTAGTATGAAACTCTGAACTCCAAAAGAAAACTGTGAATTCACAACACGGCTATTCACTCCCCTGCCCCAAAAAAGACTGAACACAAAGTATTACATATAAAACCCTATAAAATCATCATAAAAATGCTGCTCAGTCATAGATAACATAACATTTGCTTTCTACAGTCTGCCATTATTGTCCTCATTAAAACAGTCATGTTCACAGGTTTTGACTGGCTTTGGAAGGCTTATGCAGGGATGCAGAAGAGATGCTTTGTCTGGAGAAAAGGCATTTGGACTGTTGACATATAACAAGATATTTCACTTTATCAATACTCCAGCTGCCAGCTTCAAAACATATATTCATATAAATGGAAATAAATGGTAATATATTTGCACTACTCAACTTAGTTAATATCCCCAGTACAGACTTTGCATGTTTTTGATCTCAAATTACTGAGAAGCAAAGTTACAAGTACAAGTATACAATCAATGAATGATTGTGCCTAAAAATAGACATTCTAAAGTTGATAAAAAATATCATTGTTAAGGAGACACATTCAATGTTGCAATAAAATAATGTAATGCAAAGAATTAAAAAGGTTAATTGAACTATTTAGACATTTCAATTCACAGTTACTTCCTCCGTAATCGCTGGGGTGATACACATGCTATAAAGGGCAAGTGCAAGAACATAAGAAAATGTAAGAATATGCCTTTTAAAAGTTATTGGAAATGATGCATGAGCATTAAAATATAATAATAATGTTATAAAAAAAATATTGAGTCAAAATGTTTTGTAAATAATCTTTAGAACTTGCAAATACGTAAATTTGCAAGGCAACAACAACAGTTATTAGAAAACACATTAAAATAAACCAAAAATACAGTAGATTGTTACAGTAGGGCTGTGGCAGGAAAATACATTTGTAAAACATCAAAGTAAAAAAGCATAATTTATTTAGCAAAATATAAGCAAATATTTGACCACATGTTCATGATGAGGCCTTTAGTTGAAAAGATAGTATTGCTAAGGCTTTTGTACATACAGGCTTCCTGCTCAATGGAGTGTCCATGTTCACACTCATTCTAAACCAAAAACTATAAGTTAATGAAGAGCAATACACTGCTGCAGTATGCATAGACCACATTATGACCATAAGTAGGAGTTGCAATATATAAGCCAGTTGCCAGCTCAATACTTAATTTGCCTCAAGACAAAAAAGTATATACATATTGATATTGCACTAAGCCACTTCTCTTGCAGAGATAATCTATTCTTAATTTTTCAATTTAGTAGGATCTTACAAGACGAAAGTCAAGACAGTATCAAGACAGTAGGATATTGCTATATTTTTTGCTGCACAAATGTTTCAAGTTTAATGATGATCCGTGCTGTACATTCCATGACTCTCATTGCCACTTCAGATGTAAATCTGTCATTGGGTATCTGTGGAAAGGGTAATAGGTCTGGGTAGCGAGTTCTTAGGCTGTCCACGCCGTATCCATCCAGGATGTGAACGTCACTGTAGAGTCCAGCCAACTGTGGGTTGTATTCCTCCACTTTCTGTGCCAAAGCTGTAAGTTTTACATCCTTGTCTGATTTTCCTCTCACAGAGTAGTCTGCCGCTATCAATGCTAGTTTTGTGGCCAGGTAACACTTGAAGCAAACCCACTCATTTGCATTCTTGTGAAGGTCATTGCGGGCCGCAGAAAAGTTTGCTCTTGCTTGCCTCAACCATCTGCGGGCTTCCACAGGATTTCCAACAGACTTGAAGGTCGGGGGTACAAAGTAACGATTGGAACCGGCATAGCTAGTGTACTGCTCCCGAAACTGCTGCCTCTCCGATTCATGGCTTGTTGCCTCCTGGTTCCACGATGTGTAGAACCTTTGAAATGAGGACTTCTCTGAGTGGAAACGGGTGGAAGATGTGGGGAAAGGTCTCCGGGATGTCCTCTCGGTGCCCTGCTGATCTGTCAAGTGCTGCTTTTCCATTCTGTTGATCTCATTCTGTAAGTGTTTGAAGACCTCTGTGGCAACGTCTAGATTCTCTGCATTTTTGTCTGGGTGCCACTTGAGGTAAAGCCTTCGAATTATCTTTTTTCTTTCCGTCTCAGTAAGCTTCCATGCCTGCTCAATAACTAAGGTTAGTTCTTTACGGATCTCTGGCAATGCACTGAGCCTGATCTTTTTGGGAGATTGTTTTGTAGGAGGGGATCTGTGTTTTTCTTTTGGAGTGAAAATAGGAGGAACCATTCTTGGGCCAGGCGATTGACTATCTGAAGGACCAGTTGGAGTTGATGGGGCATCGGTATCCCGCGTTTGAGTGCTTTCATCTTGTCTTGAGAACTTGTATAAGTCAAGGGAACTGACTATTTTGTACTCACTGTAACCAATATCAATTTGAAAGTATTTCCCAAGGACACTTGTGCTTTCCTCTTCTTCTTTATCAACTTCTTGCACAATGATAGCATATGTGTAAGTTGGCTGATACGCCCCAAAGACGTCACCTCCTTCCGAGTCCACCAGATAACCAACATATTCTCCTGGGTAAAATACATTCATTGGATCCATGAGGAGAATGTGGTGTATCTCATTAGGTATTGGTGTACCAGGGAGGGGTAGTTCAAGTTTTGAGGGTTCCGTCGAGTCATATTTAACACCGAGGTTATCTAGCTTCTCTGTGATTCGGTAAATGTCATTGCAGCCCAACATGGCAATGAGATAGGAGGTGTCGGATATCAAATTGTCAGTAGCTGACTTAAGTGTCATAGCAAGAGCTAAGAGGAAATTGATGTCTTTGCTGTCTGAGTGCTGAATGTATAGATGGATCACAGATGCCCCGTACCTTTTCAGGAAGGCAAGTGTTTCGCTGCGACTGTGTGGGATGGGGCTACAGCCTTTCACTCTCAGAGTTGTCTGGAGTTTCTCAAAGCAAGATACCTTTAACCCATCACAAAGTGCTTTGCACAATCTAATGGCTTTCTCCTCATTTACAAGGAACGCATTGTCATTTTCATGCTTCATTATTCTAATCAGCCCTGTGATGAACTGTTCGGAGGACAGGAGGAGTTGAAGACGACCCTGGAGTGAGCAGAGAGCTCCAAATTGGCACATTTTGGGAGAATCTTCGTCTAGTTGCTCCTCAAGAATGCTACTGAGGAGTCGAGGTCTTAACTTCTGTGGAAGCAGCATGATCAACTTTGTGTGAAAGGCACGGTCTTTCCCGAGGTAACACTGACTCATGTCGACAAGCATCTGTACACCCACATTTCCCTGAATTCTGCTCTTGTAGTGTGGGGCGTCATCAAACACTAAACTATTGGATTTGGCAAGTCTACCATCGTGACTCGGCAGGTAAAATATCAAATCTCTGAGGGATTCAAGATCCTTGCGTATTTCTACTGGGTCATTCTGAAGGCTTTTGAACAGACCCGAGACAGCCCTTTTTACAGTTCTCATTTCGTTCGGGTCCAGCTGTTTTCCCTCTGAGCTTCTGTGAATCCGGCACAGCACTTCTACATACTGTTTTGTGGAAACAATATCTTCTGTCCCCAGAAGCTTAAACAGCTGGTGAAAGGAGCCTAACTCTAATGGTAGTTTGTACAAGTAGGGTTTAAAGTCTGCTTCATTGTCTAAATTAATAACAACTTCTTCTGGTTTTAGCAGTTTCCAGCCATCCTCTGCTGTGATAAAGGCAACCCCACGGAGATGGTAGCGAAAGTCTCTTTTATCTGCATTGAGAAATTCATACGTGGACTTTAAAACTTTGTTTCTAGTTTTCACCATGTCATCATCTGGGTTGGATATGTTACATACATTTCGACAATTGCTTATGACTTTGTCCAGGGGCGGATCTTGGTTTACAGATAGCATGATCAGCACTTGGTCAAGCTGTTCCTGTCCAGTGAGTGTGCTTTCCTCTTGCTCCTTTATGGCGGAGGGTGTGGCTTTCTCTGGGAGAATGGGACATGATGTCCAAAGTAATTGCATTATGTCAGTTTGCTTGAATTTTGGATTTACTTGAGATCCACTAAAACGAATTAGTGGGAGGGTGCTACCCATCTCTTGGTATTGGGAGTGAAGTCTGACTAGTTCAGCTGGTGCACGCTCAGGACAAAGGAATTGGATCATTGAGAGCTCTTTGAGAAAAGAACCAACCAATAGATCAGTCCTTTCGTTGAAGATGTGATTCAGGAGAACATCAACAACAACTTGAGCTTTATCTTTGGACCAGTTCTCAGTCTGGGCCTTGATGCTGACTTCTTTTGCAAACTGAAGAATTTGCTGTTGAGAGACTTGGTACTTCAAACCAATATTCCTTAAAAACGTGATCCATGTGACAAGGAACGATGTTCCATTTTTTGGCTTCGATATTTCCTCAATTTTTCTGAAGAAGTCATTGGGTATGAATGCTTTTGAGGGTAGCATAATTTCAAAAACCTTTTCTGTTTTATCATAGAACAACTTGGTAGGCTTTAGTCTGTTGGTGTAGTCGTAAATGATTGACAGCCCTTCCAGTTTCTCATACAGTTGATCTTTTATCCCACCCAATTCCTCAATTTCAAGCAACCGCTCCTTCAAGTAGATTAGATGTTCAATCTTGGCATCATATGACAGACTGTCAAACTTTGGTAAAATGTGTTTATGATAAACTTCAAGATCATCAATTGGGGTGCAGCCAAGGAACTTATACAGTTTTTTCAGTTGAGGATTATCAGTAAGGAAGGCAAAAGAACTTGTATGGGCCCAGTTGTCCATGTCTGCGCACGGAATACTTTTTGTCAATACATGGCATGACCCATAGTTTGCTATGCTGATGTATCTCCCACTGACTGCTTTGAAGCATGGAAGCAAATTCAGACTCTGTGCATCTTCTTTTGAAAGGCTATTCAAGTTGCAATTGAAGTACAATAGGAGGGCCTCAAAGTCATTGTCGGTCAAACTTGCTGCTCTGAATGCTGACGTCTGAATCATATACCCCAGGGCTTTTAGAATGCTTGTCGGATTGTCAATATTTGCTGTGTGGTGTGCCAGAAAAGACATGATAGGATTTTCCTTGATGCATATTTTGTTGGCTGCAAGCTGAATACACCCTCCCTTCATAAGGGTGTGAAACACTTTGTCGTTTTGGCCATTTGGGAAAATGACAATGTGGCTCAAACTTAGAGGAAGCAGAACATCATGATCTGGTACGACCAACTTGCTGCTTGAGACCATAAATTTGATCCCTGGAAGCAATGCCCAGTCTTTCAGAATTTCAAGAACGCTTTCAAAAGAAGGTTTGACATCGGCTTGCTCCTCCTTTATTGCAGTCATTTCGCTGATGAAGTACCATGCACTCTTCAGCCACGATTCACTGGCATAGCTGTCTCTCCACTTCACAGGGATCCTGGTTCGATACTCACGGGAAAGCACTGATCCCAATAAGTCACTAAAACTACTGATGTCAAAGACTTTTGCAACACCTAATGTCATTAGCATGTTGCTGTATTTACAGTACAGTATGTTCATGAACAGATCTTTCCTTCCATGGATCAGTTCATGATGGGTAGTCAAAAACTTTGGTCTCTTGGAATCAAACACCTGAAGTATGTTGTCCATCGTCATCAGCAGAGGCAACCCATTGATATTGATATCTCCCTCCTCTACATCTTTGAAACAGTAGTCAACTAAGAGCTTAAGACTGTGGAAATGCTTGTAGTTTGACTGTTGAAGTCGACAGGGAAGTTTACCAACTTGGCAAGATGTGTCAGGAGACGAGAATGTGAGCAGAAAGTTGCGTACATCCTGTGGCGTTACGTAACTCACTGGAATACCAGCGTCTTCTAAACAGAAGTAAAGGCTTACAGTTTCATCACAACTGTGTACCAGATTGAAGCCCACATCCAAGAGCAAGGCCTTGAGTCGGTAGACATTTTCTGTTACAGATTTCCTTGAGGTGATGTTGTACTCGGTGTTTTTGAGATGCTGAAGTTCATCCTGGAGCAAATTGTCAAAATAGACTCTCCCTTTGTTTGTAGTTGATGTAGTCACCCAGGAGATGTATATAGAAGAGTGTGTATCTGCATTGTCAATTTGTGGTGCCCTTATCACTGGCAGAAGACGTTTTAGATCAGTATGAATACAATTGTACACAGATTTGACCAAGCAGTACCAATCTAGCTGTATATCCTGTCTGTTAACTGGGAAAAAGTACAGGAACTTCCTTAATGTGGCTTTGACAACGTGAAGAGGTGTTCCTTGTAAAACGGTCATAGTGGGATCGGGACCAGGAAAGTAACATCGTTTCAGCTGAATCAATAACTCCACATAGGCTGGGGCAATCAATAACGTCATCAGGTTGTTGTTCCAATCGCTCCGCACCCCTACTCCATTGTCGTCTCTCCATAGGTTTCTTCTTGCAGAATCCAGAGCAAAATGGCCATTGATATGGCAGGGCAAGCCAGTTTCCAGTGAAAGAGGTAAAAAACAGAAGGCCCTGTGGGGTTTCTTGTAGTTCAGGGAAACACATGCCGCCACCCCTCCACGTGGAAAAAGAGTAATGTCTTGGTTTTTGTGAGCTGATACAACACTTTTTGAGACATTTTCTATGTTGGAAAAGCCTGAACGATAACAAATCATCCATGTTGTGAGACTTCCATCAGAGTCTTCAATATCCATGGAGTAAGATATCTGCTGGACTGGGATAGCACTGAGTTGCTTCTTTTTGATTACACTGTCCACAACAGATGCATGGAATTGCTTGCGTTTCAGACGATCACCATCAGTTATTTTAGCAGTTACAGAGTACAGAACTTTCAGTTCTCCAGATGCACTCTCAATTTCACATATTGATATTTTCTCTATGTGGTTGAGAAACATGAGGAGCTCTGCTCCATCGGCTTTAAGTTTATCTAGAAGGTTTTGCACCATTCTGTCTGATGCAGGAACAGAGCTGATCTCAGAAATTTTGGCCATTTCTTTGGAACGTATTGGAAATCTGAACATTGTGCTTCTGTCAAGCTTAAAATGAGAGCCCAAGAACAGGTCGAGCACATCTGAAAACTGAGATCTAAAATCTGAGTCTAAATCCCTAAACATTCTTCCAGGGCTTACAGAGGTTGCACCCGGTGCATATCGTGAGTGTGGATCAAAGATACAAAGAATATCATTGTTTGATATGAAGGATGGGCAGTCCGTGATGTGATACACTGAGTTGAATCCTATGCCATACTGCCCTGTTTTTCCAGGATTTGCTTCTTTTGTTCCTTTTCCTAAATTTTGGATTCCTCTGACATCGTCCTCGGTGAAAGGCTGGTTGTTGTAAACGCAAAGAGACGGGCCTTGCATTGGAACCCATTTGTCATCAAATATTCTGTCGGTGGCATGGACTCTTGGGTCGAAAATAAAGTAGATTTCAGTGGCTTTGGCATCATCAGCATTTTGCAGCAACTCCTTCAGCATCTCCTTTTCAGAAGGATAAGCATTGAGTATACTTTTAATTCTGCTTGTAAGCCTTTCTTTCTGCCCAAACTCACTTCCTAGTTTGGGGAAGCAAACATTGGAAGCATACCTCTCTAAGGCTTTGTGACGCTTGGGAATTGCTCCTAATTTTACAGCAACCTCTCTGGGAATATCTGAATGACAATACTTTACAGTGGAGTCTCTGACTTGTATCCAAGGACAATCGTTGTAGCATAGTGACTTTGAGGGTTGCAATGTAAGATTGGTGTCCGGTAGGATAATCTCCCCGTAATTTGTAAGGCAGTATTCTTGGTTTTTGTCTCTGATTAAGCTCCAAATTCCTTCACTTATGATTCGTCGAGAGAGCTGGAAATTATCCTCAGAGAGTGGCCTTCTTCCACACTCTTGTTTCAATTTTTGAAGCACTGATGAAAAGTTCTCAACAGTGAAGCTTGATAGTACACCAACAGCCTCAAAGAGTTCACGACAACTGTTTCTGTACTTGTTGGGAAGTTGGTAAAGATAAGGAGCTGCATCAAAGTTCAAGTGAAATGCTACTCTAGCAGGATTCACATATGTGTTCTGAACAAGAATGGAACAGAACGCTTTCAGCTCCTTCATTATTTGCTCCTTTGCTATACTGTCCTGTAGCATCTCCTCATGTAAACATTTGTAGCAGGCGTTGGTAATGTTTTCCTGATACAAAGTTACCCCATCAAATGATTTAGAAAGTTTCTGAAGTTGACTGATGACTAGTCCAACTGTGGGTTTTCTTATTAATCCCAGAGAGTCCTTCACAGCCAAGCTGATTGGCCCACAGCCTTTGAAAGAAGGGGAGTTCTCATTGAGAATAGGCTTCATCAGGCACACAGTGTCCTGATGTTCTGTTGTGAAGAGCTCCTTGGCAGAAAAGATTGTTGTGGGGGGGAAAGTATTTCCATGCCATGGCAAGGAAAATCCTGCAGGTTTAGTCAGAAAAGGAAGGAACTTAATGCACTGAAGTTTCTCTAAAAGTTCAACGTCAGCAGAGTCCCTTATCTTTAACTTCTCATCAATGAGACTAAGCAATATACTGCTACGGAAGCATGCAGCCATGTGATCATTTTCATTTAGACCGCTAACAGACTCTGCACGTTCAATCAAGTCTTCCCAGGAGAGGTCATCTTTTACCATGCCAAGCTGGATTAACTTCACTAAGCACACCGGGTTTAGGTAGTCCTTTGATGTACCGTCTGGAAACCTTCCATCATCAGTGCTGTAAAGTTTGGCCACTCTGCCCTCAGGGTGAATAAGCCTGGAAGGAACCACTAACTGCTCTTCGGGCCCCGAGCATGGAATGCATGGTGTATCTCTAAGAATGGCGGCAAACTCATCAAGCTTTTCATTTAACACATATTGCATCAAGGGGTCCCGAAGTTCTTTGTCAATGTCTTGGATATGAGGGAAAAAGACATCTGAGAAAAATTGCTTTTCTGTAAGTGTGTTTTCCATGAGCTTTCCTTTACATCCAGCATCATCAAAACCTTCCTTAACCCATTCTGGAAGCTCAACGGCACATAGGCTTTGGGATCCACTCTTCTTGAGGTATTTCAAGAATATTTTGAAAGCAGCAGGCCCAATGTCTGGGCGGCAGAGCAAGGTGTCATCAAGAAATCTGACATACTTAATCGACACCCAAGCTTTGCCATCTGAGAAAACTTTTGACTGGTCAGTGTCACCGCCTTTAGCTATTTCTTGGTATAGTCCTTGGCTGACTACTGTGAAGTCATCATGGACCATGCTTGGATCAGGCCATACTGCATAGTAGTTGTAATCGAGCAGTTCTTCACTTTCAGCCAGTGAACGTAGCATGCTGAGTGCTGACAGATAAGCCTGAACAATGACGTGCCTCATGAACACTGAGTTCCAGTTTCCTTTGGTGTCAGTTTTCCAAATCTCTTTTCGGTTTGAAGTTACAGCAAAGCAACCATTGATGTGAATGGGCAGTCCTGTTTTAATCCTTAGAGGTAGGTAACAAAAAACCTCTCCAATTGGGTTGGGGCTCATTCTAACTGTCCATTTCCTGTTTTCTTCCTCAGCCAGAAAAACTGCCACACTCCCGCATGGCACCAATCCAAGCCTTTTCCCACCCTCGCCTAGGGAAAACTTCAGTGCCTCAGTAACATCCATGCATGAGCAAATTAGCCAGTTTGTGTGCTCAATTGCCTTTTGTGGCATTTCATCTGTAGGTCTTCTGGTTTGAATACCTTTGGCCGCCATCTCAAAGTATTGATTTGGATCCTCTTCTGAACTTCTGAATAGGGGTGATTGTAGGTCAACCATACGTTTGAACACATTATGAAACTCTTCTACCACAATACGTATAATACAGCCAGATTTGGGTACATCTGCTGGCACCCTGTTTGTACTGGCTACCCTTTTCATGACTTTTGCAGCTGATTTTAGGATGCTCAGAGGCCCATATGCAGCCTTGGAAGACCACACACTTTTGTTAATTGTAACAACATCCTGTGCAGATGCAGGATTTGGCTCCTCGTATTTCAAGTACTTCAATACCATGGATCCAACATGCTGAGTGAAGAGAATGAGCCTGTGGCCACAAATGCTGAACTCATCAACAAGAGAGTAGATGTCTGTGGTATTGTAGTAGACACTGCTTATTTCACTTACAGTAGCTTCCTGCTCCGTTCGAAATGGGAGCCTAAACAGAGTTCCACTGTACTTGTATGGAGATTCCTGAGCAAGAGGCAGTTGGCAGTTGAAAACATTAATGAACGGCTTGAATTGGTTAGGAAACTTTCTCAAACGTTTCTGCTGTTTGCTCCAGTTGATTTTGATCCCTGGATTGGATCGGTCTCTGATATGCTTGCTGATGTGATTAATGTTGGGATCAAACATGATCATGAACTCTCTACTCATTATCATAGGTATATCTGTTATGTGATAAACCGAGTTGAATCCCAAGCCAAATTTCCCAACTTTATCTGCTTCACATCTCTTCATTGATCCACCTAATCGTGTTATGTTAAGAAAGTCAGTGTCAGAAAATACAGAATTGTTGAAAGACCATAAAGAGGGACCATGACATACAATCATTCCAGGGTCAAGAAGGTTCTCTCGAATGTCAGTGTTTTTACGCATGTCAATTAGGAAGCTACACTCAGTGGCACTCGCATCATCTGCATTTTGAAGAAGCTCTTTGAATATATCTGCAACGGATGGATATTCTTCTAGTATGTTTTTTATCCTCACTGTCAGAGGCTCTCGCTGGCCTGACTGCTCAAAGCCAAGGTTCTCTGGATTGATCAGTCTTGTACTTAAACATGGAACTTTTAACCATTCCGCTGTTTTCATTGGAATGTCATCGTGGATTAAGATAATTGGCTCAGACACATCGTCAAGTAAGTCGTTCAAATCGTCAACTTTGATGTCACAGTAAGTGCACTCATGAATGGGTTTCATTGCAAGTTTGCTTGGGTCCTTGTAACAAAGTATGGGCACATGCATGTCAGTATCTACAACAATTTGACTGTTGTAAAGCCATCTCAATATGTTTACTAAAAGAAGTAGATTGTGTTTGCTTTCCTCTTTAGTAATGTTTTCCTCACACCTCCTTTGAATTTTCTTAATAACCTCAAACACATGGTTTGGAACAACTTCTTCAATGGAGCCACAAAACTTAAAAAGTTTTTTAAATTTTCGAATGGTTTTGGGTAAAGAGTAAAGGTAAGGTTGCAAATCTAGATCAGAAATTGGCTTCAGAACAGTTTGACTTGGAGATGAAAAGGTCTTACCAGTCCAAACCCAATCAGAAGGAAGAGATTTCATGGCTTCTCTAGCATCTTCAAGGTGAGCCTGCATGAAGTCGTAAATCTCAAATAAGATCTGTTGGAACTGATACCAGTCCTCAGTGGTAAATGCTTGAGATTTGTGCCAGTCATTCACAGCTTTCAAGTGCTGCAGCACTTGATCTACTTGTGGCTCTATACGTAACTGCAAGGCTTTTTTCATACCAGCAGATGTACGTTCGACAAGTGCTACAGATGATCCAACCAGGACAGCATGTGACATGTCACACATTTCTGAAAATGAGCAGATGTTAAGGGAATCTCCCATCCAAGCCAAAGACGTTGGATAATTCAGTGGCCTGTCCTTGCAAACTGGCACCCATTTCAACTCTAGCAAAGATTTCTGAGTCTCTAAGGACTTTACTAACTTGGTTTGTCTATTCAGTATTTGCAGCAATGTTTTTGCTTTTTCCACAATGGGATCCCACTCTATCTCTTTACTATCTTGCAATTCTTCAATCTTTTTTGCCACTTGGAGTACATCGTTTTCACTGAGTTGAACTTCATTTTTGAGTCCAAGCTGTCTGAGGGAATGTAGAATGTCAGTGGATGATGTGAATGTTGTTGGGGGAAATCTAGTTTTCTCCTCCATGTAAAACAAATTTTGGAGGATCTCAAGGTCAGGATCAAACAGATCTTTGGCTGAAACAGGTTTTCCTGGTGACATGTAAATGAACTTCAATGTAGACAGCCAGCCAATAACTTCTGAGTTTTCATTTTTAAGGAATGACAAATGTTTGAGGGCCCAGATCATGATTTTAGTGACTTCATCTTTAGAGTAGAACCCCTTCTCAATATCCTGAACCACCATCTTCAGACATTCAGTAGTCTGTATCTGTTCTACATTTAGCATCTTGATGAGACGAATAGATGCTTCATCCCTGCAACCCACCACATTAATGGATAACTTTACATCTGGTGGATATTTGGCTGTATGATGTAAAGCTCTTGCACCTTTCAAAGATGTAAAAGTTGGGATGCCTTTCTCCAGGCATGGCCCCAATTTCTCAAAGATGGTCAACTCTTGGATAGTCAGTTTCTCTTTCTCTGTGACATCAGATAGACTGGCTAAAAACTCTCTGAGGGAAAGCTTTTGATTGACGGACAAGGCTGACACTTGGCTGACCACTCTCTGGGTTGAAGTCCGTCCCATTATTTGCAGCAGCATACTTGGAGAAGATGGATGGATGTAATTCTTCAGAAGAGGATGCTGCAAACATGATTCCAGCTTTGTTATCACCACTGCTCCAAGCTTTTTCATTATCTCAGGAATGCTATCATAAAGTGCTGCTTCTTCATCATCAAGAAGGATTATGGGAGAGGGACTTTTGAGACGGAAGATCTCAATCTTATTTACACTCTCCTCTAACGGTACATTTGGAATCAAGGGCTGGTCTTCAAATGTACTTAGGTCATCAGCAAAATTAACATACAGATGTTTCCAGATCATTTTTAGCCACGAGAAGGGAGGATGCTTTTTCTCTTTGTTCCCTGGGTCCCAATGAACTGCAAAGTCTCTAGTTGGCCAGGCAGTTGAAAGGATCTCCTTTAGAAGTCGAGCTGATCGTTCTGGAGTTAAATCTTGTAACTGACAGCAGGGTCTTCCTGAGGAAAAAAAAGACCAAAAAGAGAAGTTAAAGTGGAATTTCTTTTGTTTTAACTTCATGTTCATGATAGTTTGTAGATGAGACTTAAGTATACTCCCATATTTTGAGAATCAATGAAAAAAAATGATTGTGTCCTAAATTAAGTTTTGAATATCCTTCTTTGTTTATGACCAGTTAAAAAAAAATCACTATCTGCGTATAGAAATGTGATGGGAAAATGTACTCACAAGAATAAGTTCTTTGAGACTACTGCACTCGACAGTATACGACGGCATGAGCTTAGTTGCAAATCTAACCCAAAATGTTTTAGTAGATTTTAATGTGCGCTGCATGCAGTACCATACCGTCCTACACACACGCACACACGCACACACGCACACACGCACACACACACACACACACACACACACACACACACACACACACACACACACCATTACCACCCCTAGCCCCATGCCACCCCCTACTAACACA
>JAVQJS010021191.1:0-29325 GCA_036024795.1 Galaxias rostratus | reverse complement strand
TACAAATGTGTGTGTGTGTGTGTGTGTGTGTGTGTGTGTGTGTGTGTGTGTGTGTGTGTGTGTGTGTGTGTGTGTGTGTGTGTGTGTTTTAATGCAGTAAGTCTAAAAAGATGTAGTGCTAAGCAACTTCCTTGTGTGACACTGCATAGACTGAAGGTGGTAGAGAGATGGCTTCTGGGTAAACAGGTTTCAGCATTGTTGATGTCAGAGAGGGAGGAGAGAATTGAGTAGTAGATGTATTTGTGTTTGTGGAAGGAATTCACCAAGGTACCCGCAATCCTTTAGACAAAATCCTGACTACCTTTGGATTTAAGAGTAAACTACAAAGGATAATTTGAAAATGCGAGAACAGCACGAGGGGTATTGTTTTCAGAAGAAATTCACAGTGCTAGAACATTGTCGCTAATTCAAATGACTTATGGCTGCAACAAGGACATCAGTTTTAATGAGTTTCAAATGTTGAATCTGGATAACAGAGGAATTTACTAAATTGAGGCAAAGCATTTCGGAGCGCCCTAAAAGAAAGGGGAGGGGGGCAAAGAAAACGCCCTGTTGCTGGTATCTCTCGAAATTCAAACTTTATCGCTGTGTGGAGCATACGTCCATCTCATATGGAGGGTGATACTCTTATATTGAATCATAATTCGAGGTCAACCATATATCTGAAAGCCTAAGCCTTGTTGGCACGTTTTCTGAGAAGAGGTTTTTCCTGCCGTGGGATATTTTTCCTTCATTGTGCACACAGCTATCGGGCGGCGAGTTGAGACTGCTAGGCCCACGGCCATTGCCCAGGAACAAAAAGACTTTCCTCATGTAAACTCAAGTGATTGAAAAGCTCGTCTTATTTATCGAAGTAACGGGCGAAAATCATCATAGTTAAGATGTCATTTGGAGCAGAGAGAAGGATGGAAAACCGGTTAAAAAAACTGGAGAGCATGCTGAAAGATCCCAGATCTGCTGTAAACGTAGAAAGTTTACTGGTAAGTTCACAAAAATGTTTCATTAATTATTAATAGTCAGAGCTACGCTGTCTGCCTTAGTCCTGGAAGCATCAGACATTATTTTTGTCTTAGCCTGGTATCCTCTTAATAATGCATGCTTTACAAACTGCATTACAACAATATGCTGTTTAACAATTAAACAAACTACTTGAACTAAACATACGGCGTTACTCTCCTATAGGTGGTTCCTCAGTGTGAATTAATATTGTACGCTTCACTTTCACAATTTACATGTTTAAAAAATAGAAATGTAACAATTGTGACCTAACAAATGCAAGTGTTGCAATGTGTACTTCTGGCATAAATAAATTGACAATAAAAATATTATTTGCACGTGGGATGGATGCGTAGTGTGGCAATACATATTAATTTGCCCCGGCATGTTGTCTGGGTGCAGATTAGGATTAGGTTGGTGGATAATGTGGATGTCTTAGTCGGTATGCTATTGGGGTTTCTTTCCGGCTAAATCTCCCGCCTGGTGTGAAGTTGGCTTTCTACAAGTATTTCAAGTCCAAGAGCCCAATGCCATGTACACACGCAGACACAGGGGTCAGGGGGTGTTCATGGCAGCCAAAATTCTCCTGACTGATTTTCCTAGTGTAGCAAAATTGATGTATTAGATTTGATCAAAGCCCCGTGAACTGTTTGTTTGTGGTCAAAACAAACTACTTCCTCTGAAGGATCAAGGATTGAGTTTCACAAAGTATCAATGATATCAGTGTCAAATGGCAGGGGAATTGACGCCAGAATCTACATTACTGTTGCCGATCCAAGGAGAGCAGGATAGGGTTTACAATTAACATTCCGACCCTGTCATGCCAACCATTAGTGTCAAACTGTCTAACCTGTTTTTGCATGCCCACTTTGTATGGACCAATCAGAAAACTGAGTATCATTATGACACGAAACAACGGGTTTGGAAAAAAACAGGATTTAAACCTCTGAGCTACTTGCTTGATGTAGGTGCATGGGATGGATAGAAAGTCTATATCACTTGCCTGACCAATTCAAAAACATAGTCTCTGTTTCTCTTTCAGACAGACTCAAGTGCACACACACACACGCACACACAATGTACTGGCTTTAGTTTGTTCTTTGTTAATCATAATGTTGCCATTCTGCCAAGAAGAGATACTATGAGAAGTAGGAGGTGTAAACCACAACTCTTGTAGGTCAATGCATCGACTCCACGCTGAGAATGTAAGTCATAATAGGCACATTAGTAGGATTAATAATGTCAGAATGTACATTTGTCAGGGTGTGTTACATGATATTCAAGAAACGCATTTTGAAATATCAGAACGAGTTGAAATGCTTGGCACAATTACCGTAGAGCATAAACGTCGGACCCGAGTAACTGCTGGAAGGAAACAGTATTTGGATGAATCAGTGATTCTATCCTAATTAACTGGCCAATATATCAAAATGTATATTTCAGCCTAGCAGAGTTGATTTTTGGCCAACGCATACAGTATGATATAGGGAGTGGAACTGTGCTTTAATCAGAATCTACCTGATTGTGTCAGCTGGTATTGTCCATCCTGTCATTGTTTTGTACTCTCTCTCTCTGTCTGTCAACGTTGTCCCTGCACAGGCCGAGACAGCGAGCAAAACCCTCAGCAACATTTTTTTTCCGGCCTTAACGATTTTCTCCGTTGGCAGCGGACCATTGCTGACTGAAGAACATTGGTCTCACTTGCCAGCTAGTTGAGCAGTGAGTAATTGCTGAGGGCAGGCATTAAGCGAGGGCTCGCTCGAGATAAAGAAATATGGACACTTGATTGCAGTCGCATAAGTAGCCTGTTCTTCTGTCCTCAAGGAAATGACCTCACTGAGTAAATACTTGGAGCTATATATGGGGCTCAAAGTCCCTCGGAATCGCTGCACTTTCGCCTTTCACTTTCTGCCTTTATCTCTCTCTCTCTCTCTCTCTCTCTCTCTCTCTCTCTCTCTAATAGTTTGAATGTTTTTAAAGCCAGCTAAGCAGCGGTAGTTTAACCCCAGATGTGCATGAATCACAGCTTCATGGTATGGGGCAAGCCATAGACACGACAACTTTAGAAGTTTCTCTTGAATATAGGATGCAACAAGTTAGACCTGGTAAATGCTTCCGGCAAAACCTTCTTCATTTTGGGGGAATATACATGGCATAACCAAATCAGTGAAGGGCAAACATTAACCACATGTATTCCTAAGGCATGATACCTTCTGGTATTTAAACTACTGTACATATGTTAGACCTAGCCTCTAGAGCAGCGGTTCTTAACCTTGTTGGAGGTACTGAACCCCGCACGTTTCATACGCACATTCAATAAACCCTTTGTACCCTTCACCGAACCTTTCGTACTCTGTGTGTGTGTGTGTGTGTGTGTGTGTTTGTGTGTGTGTGTGTGTGTGTGTGTGTGTGTGTGTGTGTGTGTGTGTGTGTGTGTGTGTGTGTGTGTGTGTGTGTGTGTCTTTTGACCTCCGCCAAACCCCTGAGAGTGACTCACCGAACACCTAAAGTTCGATCGAACCCAGTTTAAGAACCGCTACGCTTGAGTCCTTATGTCCATTACGAGTGTCTGGTCTCAAAGTAGGATCTCTTGTTGAGCCATGTGTCCTGTGTCCTAATTGTGTCATACAATCTAAAAATTGTGTCCCTGTCTCTTGCTTTCTGCTTTGTGGTACTTTATGGCCAAGCAGATGTCCATATTCGTCTGTAGGGTGCTCTGTAGCCATGCTTGTAGACTGTGTTGTGTGTCAGTTCTGTGCCCTGTGATCTGTGTATGCACTTTGCGCCTGTCACAGAGTCTACTACCATCTCCTGCTCTGTGTTTGTGTAGGGAAGCGTACAGATTCTTAAGGTCTAGTTGATTGAGAATACCTTACTAGATCAGATGCATCTTTTCTCTTTGGAGCTCTACGCTCAGTAGAATTTAAAGTTTTTAAGAACTGTACTTATTAAAACGGATTTATTTAAAAAATATATATATAGTGATTAGTATTTCTGAAAGGAATTGTTGATCATACTCTTTATGGAACTAAATCCCTTTTATTTCTAAAGCTCAATTAAAGTTACTGTTACCAGACTATAGATATGTCTTGAAGAAGCTTGAGTCCAATATTGGTATTTGCTGCTCGTGATGGAATGATAGGTCCTGAAGACCATTGAACTATATATTCTTCTACGCAATGAACTGCTCTTTAACACTAAATCACTAGTGTTTCTTTGCTTCTCCTCTTCCCTCCTCCCATACTCCCTCCTGTATTAAGTTGTTTGTGGGGTGGGGTGGGGTGGGGGGGTTGGAGGTGAACACCAGTCTCCCATGATGTCCTGCCCCAGCTGTTGCTCTCCCGAGTCCATGAATTAGTGTCCAGTTTGTCTCTGAGTGCAACCACTGCTCGGAGGCAGCCCCTGCTGATGTGCTGGCGGGGAGAAACACTGCCTTATAAGGCGGTGTGATGGTGGCCTGGGCCAATTTGTGCAAAACAAGCCAGTCTCCACAGCACCTCTGGTGAAACGGCTTCTCTTCTCCTATGCGCCGTCTCCACTTGACGTGGGTGTCTTCAGCTGCAGCTCGCTGGACAGAATACATCTAGTTTCTAAAACATGACACACACCTCAAGTTGCTGTTGTACATTGTGCATGTACGGCCTGGATGTTTCATTAGTGTCCAGGAAGTGAGCTGTAACAACGGTTTCTTTAACAACACAACACCAGTGGCCTAATAAGTCATCTGACGTTATCTGCTAGCATAACGGTTGAGGGGGGACTACTTGGCACAGTGCCATACTGCGACACAATCGAGTCTAGAGCAGAACATATCCCAAGCTATAGTACAGCGGGCCATTTGTTGATCACACCGCATTCCGATGTGCTGCAATGAGATGTCTCTTATCACATTTCCAGCCTGTATTACCTGCGGTGGAGTCTGAGGTTATTTTTAGCTGCCAGAACTTGGGACCGGTGATTGGAGCAGAGAAGAGAACTCCTACGCGCAAAATATTCCCTCCATCTGGTCCGTGCATAGTCACTTCATAATAACCTCAGAGTTTAAGACGGCCTCCCACACACACACTCACACACACACACACACACACACACACACACACACACACATACAGACAAACACGTGCCGACACAAACCCAGTGTAAGGCTTCAGTATTATAACATGGCAACACTGCAGCCATATTCAAGTCTGCTATGAGTTAGAATGGAAGATTGCATCATATGTTGTGAAACTTTCTGCAATTGTGAATGAGCTATCTTCCTCTTATTTGTTTTGCTGCATAATACATCTGTATTATTGACAAAACAGTCCAAACATGGTTGAGCATTTTTGTAAATAAAGAGTACATAGTCTTAATATAGCTGCTGTGCAATATCCCAAGGGGATTGCCCACAAAAATGATATTTCAGATGAGTGCAGAAGAAAATTAAGATGATAGCCGATATGGCTTGAGTACTTTCTGCATTCTTTTTTTAAAGTTTTACTAGAAGCAGTTTATATGTAGACGGCAACCCTTACCATTTGCTTATGTGCTTAAGTATGGTTATCTCTTCCTGGTTTAGTGGCACATGTCCTTGTTGTGCCATCAGTCTCAGCCTCACTGTTTTACAGAGTGGCAGACAAAAGTTGTGTTAATTATTGCCGGTGGCAGACAAAGTTGTGTAAGATATTGAGACTTCAAGAAGGCGATTTTTTTTTCCATTCTTACATGGACATAACATTGTGCTATCAGCAGAAATCTATTCATAATCTGTTCTTATAAAAAAGTTGCCTTTAGTGACTTTAACAAGAATTTGAGTCAATTCCATGCTCCTCTCAAGCCAATTTCTGACTGATCAATCCAGTATTACTTGTCACAGCAAAGAGTGAGTAAGGATGCTTCAATATAAATTGGCCTTTCAATTTGGCTGTAGACTACATTAATTCCACAGCCATTAGTCAGCGTTATGTTGAAGTCCAGCAAGTGTGCATTTCCAAAGAGATGTGGTCATGTGCTTTAATACGCACGATGATATGACCTTGGTGTTCATTGATTCTTCTGATAAGCGCGATGTGTGTTTGTGTAGCATATCAGAAATAAAGGCCCCGGGGATATGAAGACTTGGTTGGGCACTGTGAAGGTTCTTCTCTGTCCTTTGGGCCTCCAGGGGAATGTGACTACGGGCTATTTGGGAAGCTTGCCTCTTGCTGTTTTCTGTCTTCTGGCTTATGCTCTCTGCCTGGCATGGCCCTTCATTTTGCCCCGGCCCCCGTGTATCCCAATGACTATTTTTAAATGTCTGGAATTTGATCAAAACATCCACTTTCTACTCATGCCTTTTAGAGACCAGAGTCTGTTGTTTTCTGTTCCACATGCCTGGAGATCGGATGGGGAGGGTGGGCTTTTTTGGAAACCGGGAAAGGGGTGAACAAGTTTGTCAAACCTAGTGGTACCTCATTGATTCCATTGAGGTCTAACCCGTCTGAAGAAATGGAGGGTAGTCTAATGCATGTCATATAGCATATGGGAGGCAGTGGATGAAGGCACTGGTTTATGTAGCAGTTTAAACGTAACCTGGGGAGACTTGTGTAAAGGAGCTTACAGTGAACTGTAGCGTATTAACTCTGCCTTACTCGTTAAATAGATAAGCATAATCCCTTACATAGAAGACTTTAGGGTCATCAATGAGTTAATCATCTGTTTATGGTTGGAAGATATTTTTTATTTTTCAACTTTATGATGACACGCATGCACAGACATATATGTACAGTGCATCCGGAAAGTATTCACAACGCTTCACTTTTTCAAATTGATCAAATCCTGTAAATTTTTCCTAAAAAGTCTGCTCACAATACACTATAATGACAACATGAAAAAAGGGTTTTGGGAGATTTTTGCATATGTATTGAAAAGAAACTAAGAATTCCGATGTGCATAAATGTTCACAGCCTTTGCCATGAAGCTCAAAATTGAGTTCCGGGCATCCTGTTTCCACTGTTGATCCTTGAGATGTTTCTACAGTTTAATTGGGGTCCACCTGTTGTAAATTCAATTGATCGGACATCTTTGGAAAGGCACACAACTGTCAATACAAGGTCCCACAGTTGACAGTGCATGTCAGAGCACAAACCAAGCTTGAAGTCAAAGGAATTGTATGTATACCTCAGAGACAGGAAAACATTATGCCGCTTTGAAAGTCCCAATGAGCACAGTGGCCTCCATCATCCATATATGGAAAATGTTTGGAATCACCAGGACTCTGTCTAAGCTGAGCGATTGAGGAAGAAGGGTCTTAGTCAGGTCTTTGTCAGGCAGATGACCAAGAACCTGATGATCACAGAGCTTCGGTTGTCCTCTGTGGAGATGGGAGAAGCTTCCAGAAGGACAACCATCTCTGCAACAATCCACCAATCAGTGAATAGCGTGAATGCAAGGCGTCATGTTTGGAGGAAACCAGGCACCACTCTCAACCCGGCTAATACCATCACTACGTTGAAGCATAGTGGTGGCAGCATCATGCTGTGGGCATGTTTTTCAGCGGCAGGAACTGAGAGTCTAGTGAAGAACCTACTCCAGAGATGTCTTAACCTCAGACTGGGGCAATGGTTCATCTTTCAGCAGGACAACAACCCTAAGCACACAACCAAGAAAGTGTCCCAGCCAGAGCCCAGACTTAAATCCAATTCAACATCTCTAGAAAGATCTAAAAATGGCTGTGCAGCAATTCCCATCCATCTGTTGGAGCTTGAGAGGTCCTACAAAGAGCACTGGGCGAAAATAACCAAAGATAGGTGTACCATGCTTGTGGCATCATATTAAAAAAATTCTTGGGGTTCTAATTGCTGCCAAAAGTGCGTTCAACAAAATATTGAGCAAAGGCTTTGAATACCAATGTAAATGTGATTTCTTAATAATTTATTTGTTATAAATTAGCAAAAATAACAGAACTTTTTTCACGTTGGCAATATAGTTGATTAAGTGTAGCTATTTGAGGATTTTTTTAATACATTATGAAATGAGCCCGTAACATAACAAAATGTGGATAAGCCCTGTGAATACTTTCATGATGCACTGTATATATTGTTATGTATTATCTTGAATAGAAATAGAACACATACAGTATGTTGTCTATTTTGTTCCAGATTTCTTAATGATAACTCTTTATGCGCAACTATGCCCATCCATTCACTCATCCATCCGTTGTCCCTGCTTATCCAGGGCCAGGTCACGGTGGTAGCAGTGTATGGTAGGGTCCAGCCGTCCCTGTCCCCAGCTATGCTTTCTATGTCCTCCTGGAGGATCCTGAGGCGTCCCAGAAAAGAGATATATAATCTCAGCAATGTGTTCTGGGTCGACCCTTGGGTCCACTACCAGCAGGACGTGCCCGGAAAACCTCCAACGCTAGGCACCCAGGAGGCATCCTGTTCAGATGCCCGTAACACCTCATTTGGCTCGTTTCAACACAAAGCAGCAGCGGCTCTACCCCTAGCTTCCTCCGGAAGACCAATATCTTTACCCTATCCTTAATGCTGAGCCCAGCCACCCTACAGCGATACACATTTCAGCCGCTTGAACTTGCAACCTTATTCTTTTGGTCACTACCAAAAGCTCATGACCATAGGTGTGGGTTGGAACGTAGGCTGAGTGCTAAATCGCAAGGTTTGCCTTTCAGCTCAGCTCCTTCACCTCTTTGGTCCGGTACAACGCCCACATTACTGCTGATGCTCACCAATCCGCCTGTCAATCGTGTGCTCCATTCTTCCCTCTCTTGTAAACAAGAACCAACGCCTATGCTACTAATAATATTTCACTGCTTGTTCAAAATACTTCAAAGGAAAATATTTGTTACAGGATATACTCATTGATTTTTGCATGAAACAAAAAGGCAAACAGATGAGATTTTTGGCCAGTTGGATAAATGTAGTCTTGTCACTAGGCCCCGGTGTTTTCAAGTTACTTCTAAGAAGATTTGTGGCCATAGCGGTGAAAATTTCTTTTCACTCTATGCCCTACGAATTGCTGCTCAAGAGGAAATGACTTGCACACAGAGGGACTAGCTTCATGACACTGTGAAATTATCTGTGGGTCCTGGGCGGGGTGGATCATTTCCTGTATTGCTAAGCTTGTAGAGAGATCCTTAGCGTGTGCGTGTGTGTGTGTACACTTTTCCCCTAAAATACTAGTTTTGGGTGAGGTCAGTTCTTTCGAGAGAGAGAGAGACAACATGTCAAAAAGGAAGAAATAGACAGGGGTATGATAACACCAAACTAACTATCCAAGATTGGAATGGAACTTATAGCTAAAAACAGATTAGGGTAATGAAAGGAGACAAACATGATCACAGTGAGCTGCTGGTATGGTCTTTTGGAATGCTTATCTTGGCAAGGCCCTTGTAACATGACATTTGTGAATCCAAAGGAATGTTTGTTGATGTACAACGTCCTTTTTGTTTTGTAAGCAAAGTAATGTCTGGTCGTCTACACAACTGTGTCAGCTTTATAAAACTGTCAGTTCAGCAGTCTCTGTGTTTTGGTAAAGCCGTAAGAGTAGGCTATGGAAATGGGTTATATCTCTGGCTTTCATTCATGAATTCTAAATTTAGGCACCAACTTTAAGTTGGATATGTAAACGTTCAAACGCACAGGTCAATGTTTTTTTTTTTTTGCAGTTAGCGTTTTTAGCGCTTAAAATACCATAGATCTCCAGTACCTTTGGAAAGTATTCAGACCCCTTAGATTTTTCCACATTTTGTTGCGTTACGGCGTCCTTCTAAAACATTGTTCTCGTCAATCTGCACACTACATGCATTAAAGGTCTTGAAGAACACTGACTTCCATCATTATTAGATTCAATACGTTTGGAACCACCAGGTCTCTTCCTAGAGCTGGCCACCCTGCCAAACTGCGCAGCTGGGGGAGAGGGGCCTTTGTAAGACAGGTGACCATGAACTTAATTGTCACACTGTGGAGATGGAACCTTCCAAAAGGGCAAACAACAACACTCCAGGAAGGCGTTTATGGTAGTGTCCAGAAGGACATCCATCCTCAGTAGAAGGCACACCAATTAGTGGAATTGGTTAAAAGGCATTTTTTATTGAATTTTGAATAGATTTGCGCACGTTTCTACAATTGTGTGTTATTTATGGTATTGTTGATCAATGAGAAGAAACGTTTGATCAATCAATTGTAGAACAAAGCTGTAACACAACAAAATGTGGAACACTTTAAAGGGTACATTCCAAATGCACTGTCTGCACTGCCGACTGGGTTCAGTTCATAGTTTTATAAACGTCACTTTTACTGTTCTGCTGCCATGTTTACTCTACATTCCTTTTAACATTTTGTACAAAGAGCAGCTGGTACTTGAGAAAGGTGGATTTATATGAACCTAGGCTTGTTCTTCTGTTGGTGATAAATGTTTCTCTTTCAGGACTCCATGAATGCCCTGGTTTTAGACCTGGACTACCCGGCGTTACGCAAGAACAAGAACATTGAAACGTTTCTGAACAGATGTAGGTACAGAATAGACATCCCAGGGAGGGGTATGTCATGTGCGACAATATATTCCTGAGGTCTAGGGGTTTCCCTGTCCCTTTGAACAAAATCAATTGGTTTGACCTTTTGGCTGCACACTTGTATGTGACATTCTCTTTGTTCCGTTCAGATGAAAAAGTCATGGGGCACATTCAAGACCTTCAGACAAAGTCTGAGGACTTTGACAGGGTAAAGGTGATTGGTCGAGGGGCATTTGGCGAGGTACAGCTGGTGAGTAGTTCAAGTGTTCAGTTGTCAGTTTGGAGTCGTCATGGTGGGATAGAAATGCACATTTCTATTGTCATACAGCATGTGTTTCTAAAATGATTTAACTGTGTGTTGGGTATCTAATTGTTTTTATTAGCTCTCGGCGGTTTTCTGTTTGCACTGTGTCCCTGTAGGTGAGACATAAAGCGTCCCAGAAGGTCTATGCCATGAAGCTGCTCAGCAAGTTTGAGATGATTAAACGTTCCGACTCTGCGTTCTTCTGGGAGGAGAGGGATATCATGGCTTTCGCTAACAGTCCCTGGGTTGTACAAGTAAGACGCACAACTACTGTAAACAAACCCCAAAACGTAGCTTTGGCCATGCCATGTAAATGTATTGCTGTTTCTGGGAAAACTGCTATTTCCTAACACATTGTAGCGAACACTGGCGAGTGTCAATTAAACAAATGGTCCGGCGTTGTCCTTCTGTGCGTTCTTGTAGCTGTGCTGTGCCTTCCAAGACGAGCGCCATCTGTACATGGTGATGGAGTACATGCCCGGCGGCGACCTGGTCAACCTCACCAGCACCTACGACGTGCCGGAGAAGTGGGCCCGCTTCTACACGGCCGAGGTGGTGCTGGCGCTGGACGCCATCCACTCCATGGGTTTCATCCACCGCGACGTCAAGCCCGACAACATGCTGCTGGACCGCCACGGACACCTCAAGCTGGCCGACTTCGGGACCTGCATGAAGATGGACGCCGTGCGTTCTGTTCCGTTTAAGACAACATATTCCGGGACCCTCCGATCGACAGCCGTTTGTTCTTAGTGGACACAACCAGGTGCTTTTTGTTTACCTTTTTTGTTTTTACTCTTGCAGACTGGTATGGTTCACTGTGACACAGCGGTGGGCACGCCTGACTACATCTCCCCTGAGGTGCTGAAGTCTCAGGGCGGGGACGGCTACTACGGCAGAGAGTGTGACTGGTGGTCCGTCGGGGTCTTCATCTTCGAAATGCTCGTCGGTCCGTAAATGCACCCTTTCACTCTCATCCTACAATCAGACATTTTAATGCTGGAACTTTTATTTGTGCATGTTTGAGTGTCCAGTTCTACACGTTTTGTATGTTTGCATACACCGACGTTCTCGTTAGTGTCGCATAACATGCAGAATGGAGCATTTCATTGCGTTTATTATATACCAAACCTAATTTAGATAATGTACCTCCCCCTGGCAGGCGACACACCGTTCTATGCCGACTCTCTGGTGGGAACCTACAGTAAGATAATGGACCACAAGAACTCCCTCAACTTCCCAGATGACGTTGAGATCTCCAGAGATGCCAAAAATCTCATATGTGCCTTCCTGACAGACCGGTAAGATCAGAAACAGTTGTTCCTCGTGTTCAGAGTCTGATTGTCAACGGTGTAAAAACAGTTTGGATTAGGTTTTAATGTGTTTTTACTCCCATAATCATTAATTGAAACAGTCAAATCACGTGTTTTGTTTAAAGGGAGGTGCGATTGGGCCGAAATGGAGTCGAAGAAATCAAGCGGCATCCTTTCTTCAAGAACGACCAGTGGAACTTTAACACAATCAGAGAAAGTTAGTCGCAAAATATGGATTATAAAAGCTACAACATAATCAGTCCTCTGCAATATAGATATGATTGGTTGCAATTGTTTTCAACCTGCAGTTGAGCTGGCTTCATTATCAAAAGACGAATGTTATAAAATGGCAAAGATTCACCTTCCTTTGATCGTCTGTCCCACACTCCTTTCCTCCTCCCCTCTCCCTCAGCGGCTGCCCCAGTGGTCCCAGAGCTGAGCAGTGACATTGACACCAGTAACTTTGATGAGATTGAGGATGATAAAGGCGACGTCGAGACTTTCCCAACCCCTAAAGCATTTGTTGGAAACCAGCTCCCCTTTGTTGGTTTCACTTACTTCAAAGAGGACCAGTACGTCTTATGCCCCATTGTATGCTTGAGCGTCCTTTGCACGCTATAGCTTTGTGTCCCCTTGTATGCTTGATGTTCAAAACTTCATTAATTGCATGGCACTTGTCTGTGGGGATTAATCCAAAATGGGAAATCAATCGTCATTACTGGTAATGTTGCACTACCCAAATGTATGTGTCTCCAGGTTACTGAGCGCCACAAATAACTCTGCAAGGACAGAGGAGAACTCCACTATCATCAAGGGGGAGGTTGGTACCTAAACAAGATTTTCTAAACATATCATATCTTTACTTTTTCTGTCCCTGCAATAAGTATTTGAAGGGACATAATGTGTGAATATTATTTCTTAAATACACTTAAACATAATTGTGCCAATCAGAGAAATACATTAATTGCTGAAAATGTCATAATATTGATATAACAATGAAGTATGTTTACAAAGTTGAACACGTAATGTTTCTTTACAAAAATTAATCAGGGTTTATTCTAAGAGCTAAGACTAAACACAGTCATTTGTTCATTGTTTATTTCAAATAATCTCATGTAATTTGATGAAAAGCCTCTTAGACTTGAGTGCAAAGTCGTCAAACGGAAACTTAATCTGTGAAAGTCTGAGTCCCATTGACCTCTGTGTTAGCCCTATTCATTTGATACATTACCGTTTGCACATAGAGTATATGTCATAGCAAAGCTTTTATTTAGGCAATGTGATAATGTCCTGAGGTTTCCATCAATCACTGTAAAGCCTATTTACCAGAACTAATGGAGTCATTAATTATTAACAGGTTATATGTTTGTGTCTTTTTTTTAAAGGCTGTTTGATTGATTGTTCGATTGGATATGTTTCTCGTTAACAAACTGGAATGTTGCTGGTCTCTACTGATCTTCTGTTTTGTCATAGACAATAAAACGATTAAGTGATTGTTGACTTCTGATTTGTCTTCCCTACTCAGTCAGACGCATTGCAGAAAAAGCTTCAGCTCTTGCAGGAGCAGATCAACACCGAGGTCCAATCCAAAGATGAGGTGGAACAGAAATACAGGTACAGCATCATTCTCCTTTTTATATTTCATGAAGATTTATATTGCTTACGTATTAGTTGTGTGCCTAGGGCGTTTCTTCCAGTCCTTGACAATTTGAACATACGGTCTCAAAAACATTTTGCCCTGCAGATCTGCCAACAGCCGTTTGGAAAAACTTTCTAAAGAACTAGATGAAGAGGTAAGGTGTCTGCAATAAGTGGTATGCAATCTCAATAAATGTTGTCAGCCAGGTTTCTTATTAGACCTTATCACTCTGAGATGAAGATGATAATACTTAATAGCAGAGGCATGTTTTTCACTGCAGTATGCTACCATTCAAAATAGTGTTTTCCACTTCTTGATTTGACAACCGCTTGGTAAAAAATGCGTTGTTATGTTTCTGAATGGTACGTGGCGTGGTTTGTGTGCCCCAGGTGAGCAGCAGGAAGAACCTAGAGTCCAGTCTAAGACAGCTGGAGAGGGAGAAGGCTCTACTGCAACACAAGAGTCTGGAGAGCCACCGCAAAGCAGAAAGTGAAGCTGACAGGAAACGCTGCTTGGAGAACGAAGGTGAGAATAAACGCATAAATTAAAACTTAAAATGAATAACAAAAATTGTTGCGTCAACCATTTCGTTTGATCATAAACACACGCTGGTCTAGCTTTTCCATATCGACATACTAAGCCATCTAAAGTGGTGCATTACTGCCATCTACTGGCGAACGCTTCAGTTCACGTTATACACTTTAATGTAGCGTGAATTTTTTATAGTTTGATGACTTTAATATTGCATTTACAGTAGTAAAGGTGCTATTACCCGATTTTATGGCTCAGTGGCTACGATTATGTCTGATTGTCTGTACTGTGCAGTCAACGGACTAAGGGACCAGCTGGACGACATGAAGAGAAGAAACCAGAACTCTCACATTTCCAATGAAAAGAACATCCACTTACAAAGACAGGTAATTTAGACACGTCTAAGTGCTTTAATATATCAATGATTATACATAAAAACAATTGTATGCAATGCAGTACACCTACTAGGCCTGCCGTCACTTGCGACGGTAAGTCACATAATTTACACAGCTGGCAGTCATTGAAAACGAATGCGTTGTTCTTCGACAATTGTTAAGCTGCTGAAGTGACTGTAGAGCTGTCGTTGTTGTGCCGGTGTAGCTGGAGGAAGCCAACGGTCTGATGCGGGCCGAGTCGGAGGCGGCGACCCGACTACGCAAAGCCCACACGGAGAGCAGCAAGCAGCTGCAGCAGCTGGAGGCCAACAGCAGAGAACTGCAGGACAAGTGCTGCCTCCTGGAGCACAGCAAGCTGGGCCTGGAGAAGGAGTGCATCAGCCTGCAGGCCGCCCTGGAGGCTGAAAGGAGGGAGCACAGCCAGGGATCTGAGACCATCGCTGACCTGCTGGGTATGGGGAGCCGGGGGCGGGGGCATTTTGAAAGGGCACTCGGTGTGTGTGCATGGAAAGGTGCTTTGCGTGTGATATTCATCCTGGTTTCCTCTCTTCCTTTGGTTTCTAGGGCGTATTTCAGGGCTGGAGGACGATGTCCGGCAGGTGAGACAGGCTCTCTCCAAAGCTGAGGCGGAAAAGAGACAGCTTCAGGAGAAACTCACAGATCTGGAGAAGGTAAACCAGTGTTTACGGTGTTGTGTAGGATACTTGGGGGGGGGGGGGTGTGTGTGCACACATTGACTCATTTTATATAAGCACCATAAGTACAGACAATTATGTTGTGCTACTTAACTAATGGCAGCTCCCATCTTTCTCGTCTGTAATGTAGGAGAAGAGCAACAAGGAGATAGACATGACCTACAAGCTGAAAGTGTTGCAGCAGGGCCTGGAGCAGGAGGAAGCCGCCCACAAGGCCACCAGAGCGCGCCTGGCCGACAAGAGCAAGATCACAGAGTCCATCGAGAAGTCGGAAGCCATGAAAGGCGAGTTCACGAGAGTCCGTACCAAATGCGCCCACACAAGGGGCTACCCTGTCAGTCCTCTGTCCTCCACGTTCCTTCTCCCTCATCCCTTATTTTGTGCCACGCACCATTTTAGAGATGGAGCAGAAACTGGCAGAGGAGCGGGCCGCCAAGCTGCGGCTGGAGAACCGCATGCTGGAGCTGGAAAAGCACAGCAGCATGCTGGACTGTGACTACAAACAGTCCCTTCAAAAGCTAGAGGAGCTCCGCAGGCGCAAGGACAGGCTTTCTGAGGAGGTGAGTTTCTGCCAAGCGAAGGGGTGTGTGTGTGTGTGTGCGTGCGTGCGTGCGTGCGTGCGTGTTTGTTTCAGCACATTCCTAATGCTGGGAGTTTTCAATGTGGTTAATAGCCACAAGTCACTATTAGTATATAGCAAAGAAATAGAAATATAGAATACATATCCATCACACTACATCATCATAGATAATACAACAAATAGTCACCTTAAATCCTTTTTGCTCTTCTATGGCCTTTGATCTGCCATCAGGTGAAGAACCAGAGCCTGAAGATTGAGCAGGAGACCCAGAAGCGCAGCCTAACCCAGAATGACCTCAAAGTCCAGAACCAGCAGCTCAACATGCTGCGGACATCGGAGAAGCAGCTGAAGCAGGAGACCAACCACCTGCTGGACATCAAACGCAGTCTGGAGAAGCAGAACCAAGAACTGAGGAAGTCTGTCCTACTTTTCCCCTCTTAGAATGTTTAAAAGAAGATTGAGTTGTCCTATTTACTGTGCTAATAATAACAAATAGTATTGACAAAAGGCTACTAATATTTTCTCCCTCAATTGGTATTGAAATAGGCAATGTTGTCTAGTTATCTATATTTATCTAGTCCGTTTTTGCGATACATTTAATAAAACAAAACTGAAATGTAGATGATCTTGAACAGGTCTACTTTAAATTCTTCAATGTGCATACTGTCACAATGAGGGAGAAGGGTTTGTGTGGTATAAAGAAAGAGACTTGTCCTACATGATAGCTGGTACAACAGCACTGACAATGATAGTTTATGTTCACAGAGAAAGACAAGACGCAGATGGGCAAATGAAGGAGCTGCAAGACCAGCTAGAGGCAGAGCAGTATTTCTCTGTAAGTGTTTGTTTGACTTTCCAAGGACAATTTGTAAAAATCTAACATGATAATAAGCATGAAAGTTGTCGCGTTTATATATGGACATATTGCCCAATTTCCCAGTTCCAGATTGCTGCATTGCCTGCCTACTGTGGATTTTTTAAATTCAATGGGATTGTCATTGCAAATTATGTTTTACTGCTTTCTAGACTTTGTATAAGACCCAGGTGAGGGAGTTGAAGGAGGATTGTGATGAAAGGAACAAGCTTTACAAAGACATCCAGCAGTCTCTTCAGGAACTACAGGAAGAGAGGTCCGTTTGTTTTGGCAGATCATGAGCACGCACTTCTAATGTTTAAACGGAGTCGTCCATTTGGTGTGAGCAGCTAAAGCATCCAGGAAATCATATGTATAGGCCCTGGATGTGTGATCTAAAGCCAAGCTGTCTCACTGATGGATATGCCCACATCTGCGGCCTCCCTCAGGGACTCCCTGGCTGCGCAGCTGGAAATCACTCTGACCAAGGCAGACTCCGAGCAGTTGGCCCGCTCCATTGCCGAGGAGCAGTATTCTGACCTGGAGAAGGAGAAGATCATGAAAGAGCTGGAGCTCAAGGAGATGATGGCTCGCCATCGACAGGAGCTGGCTGAGAAGGACATCACCATCGGCTCGGTGAGTCGACCGGATTGATCCTGTCAAACCAGTCTCCAGACAAACAAAATTTATATTTGCTTTTTGACATCAGTGAGAGTGAAGCAAATTGGGAGGATCATGGGACAATATTTAGAATCAGGTTCCTCAGTTTAGTCCACAAATCCATATCATTGATTTTCCTTAATTTTCCTATTTGCTATAGCTAGAGGAGGCCAATCGTACCCTGACCAGTGATGTGGCCAACCTTGCAAATGAAAAGGAGGAGCTCAACAACAAACTAAAGGAGTTTATTGATGGTACCTTTTTTCTCCTTTAGTCTCTTACCTTTTCTTTTAGGATTTATGAATATTGTTAGTAATGGCATTGTACTGCATTTCTCTGTAAGAGGACCCTTTGGGTGATAATTGTTTCACTATGTTATGTTCAGAACTGCAGAGGTCTAAGGATGATGAAACGCAGATTGCACAGATGAAGCTTACTTTCGAGAAGCAGCTACAGTCAGAGAGAACACTGAAGACCCAGGTAAGTCTTATCTAGGGAGTAGAGTAACAATTGCTGCAGTATTTGAATACTTGCCTTTAAGCCAAGTTTTTAAAAGATAAAAATGTGTACTATAGTATTGTAACAAACAATGAGTTCATTTTTTTTTTCTGCAGGCTGTGAACAAGCTAGCGGAGATCATGAACAGGAAGGAGGTGCGGGGTGGCGGCAGTCGCCGTGGCAATGACACGGACATGCGGCGGAAGGAGAAGGAAAACAGGAAGCTGCAGCTGGAGCTAAGATCGGAGAAGGAGAAGCTCAACAGCACCATCATCAAGTACCAGAGGGAGATCAACGACATGCAGGCGGTCAGTGACTCCACCACAGCCGCCTATCAAAGAGCACACACTCCCCTGCCTCAACAGCCCTGTCTGAGACCACAGGCCGGCTGTAACCACAAACCCGTAATCCACCCTGAGACCACTTTGAACAGGGCTGTATTAATGTTGCACTGAGAACTCAATTTGGCAGCAGGATTTATTTGAGCCCCCACCCACCCACTCTTCATGATGTTTAGGCACCTCTGAAAAATCAACTAGTTGGAGCTCTAATTGAGCCGATAAATATATCCAGTGTTGGTTAGTTAGGAGAGTAAAGATGTTTGGATTTTTTTTTGTTTTACACATGAATGGTAAGTTATACTTTGCAACTTCCAGGTGTAACACACTTTGATACCCTACACATGCTGTACAAAGTAAACCTTTTAAAGCACATGAAATTACAAGTATTTGTCTGTCAATGTGCCTATGTACATACAGCAAATAGCTGATGACAGTCAGGTGCGGATTGAGCTGCAGATGGCCCTGGACAGTAAAGACAGTGACATCGAGCAGCTGCGCAACCTTCTACAGTCTCTTAACGTACAGTCGTTGGACTCCACTAGTATCAGCAGCGGTCCAGAGTTTGAAACTGATGACGCCTACACAGGTAAAGCCTGCGATTGATCATGCTGTCGATTGTTTACCATTTGAAGAGAGTACAAATTGTGCCTGCTTCCAGTTTTATTGAACAAGTGCCTTCTCTGCTCTATCAGAAACAAGGCTTGAGGGATGGCTCTCTCTGCCAGTTAGAAACAACACCAAGAAGTTTGGATGGGAGAAAAAGGTCAAAATGGAAACAAACCATCTCTCTGTAATCTACACATAGATGGCAAAGTGGCACCAAGTATTGCCTATTACTGAATTTGTCTTTTTTTCATATGTTTTTAGTATGTGGTAGTAAGCAGCAAGAAAATTTTGTTCTACAACAATGAACAGGACAAAGAGCTGTCGAATCCATACATGGTGCTTGATATAGAGTGAGTATGAGGGTTACACTGACACACAAGGAATTTGTCAAGAATACTGGTTAAATAACCTCATTTAGTATATTTGAAACGTTATAACTCATCACCATCTTATAATGATGTATTCATATTCCTCCGTAGCAAACTTTTCCATGTGAGACCTGTGACTCAAACAGATGTGTACCGTGCCGACTCCAAAGAAATCCCGAGGATATTTCAGGTTACCGTCGATTTATTGAAATGCCATCATCATAAAAATATGATCATATACCTAAAATGAGTGAAGGACTGAAATTAAAGTGCATATGGCGTTTAAAGGATATGCTAAACTAATTTTAAATGCAGAGGCTGTAAGTGTTGACAAAAATAACATGGCGTCCCATTCCACCCTCCCAGATCCTCTATGCCAATGAGGGCGAGTGCAAGAAAGAGGCGGAGTTCCCTGTGGAGCCGCTTGCCACTGGTGAAAAGTTGAGCTACATCTGTCACAAGGGGCACGAGTTCATCCCCACGCTGTACCACTTCCCGACGAACTGTGAGGCCTGCACCAAGCCTCTGTGGAACGTCTTCAAGCCCCCGCCTGCCCTAGAGTGCCGGCGCTGTCACATCAAGTGCCACAAGGACCACATGGACAAGAAGGAGGAGATCATTGCACCTTGCAGAGGTAGGGCTTTTACATCTGGCGTGATGCTTTCATAACCCAATAGCAATGATGATCATGGACCAAGGATACTGATATCCTCCTCTGCTGACTCACTGATATGTGATGTTCATTTTCACTAATCAGCTTACTGAAGGGTGACCTTAAGTGTTCTGAAGGCATTATTTGATATTTATGACTGTAAATAAAACAATAATAACGAAATGCACTAGATAACTAAATGCACAACCTCTGGCCTTTTCCTACCCAGTGAACTATGACGTCTCCACGGCGAAGAACCTGCTTTTGCTTGCCATAACTCAGGAGGAGCAGCAGAAATGGGTGAGCCGCCTAGTCAAGAAAATACCCAAGAAGCCCCCGGCGACTGAACACTTTGCCCGCTCCTCTCCTCGCGCCTCCATGAAAGTCCAGCCCAGCCAGTCCCTGAGAAGGCCCAGTCGACAGCTGCCCCCTGGCAAAAACAGGTGAGACCTGACAAAATACCCTTTTACAACTAACTGTTACTCTTATAAAGGGGTAAACCTGCTGTTGTCCCTCAACAGTGAAGGGTTTAGTCATTCCACCAAAGCAAATCTTAACTTACAGATTGCTGGATTTTGGGCTTCAGGACTGGCATTGGTTATTTGATGATGTCGCTGATGATTGTTCTTTTCATTTCTGATGTGCAGCTAGGATAAACGTGTGTGCTGTGTGTGTGATCTGTGCTGTGAGGGAGCTAGCTTAGAATGTTTGCAGTCTTGTTGCTGGTAGCCAATAGCACATTGTTTTCTGTTTTCTTTTTGGATGCCCTTTGGCAAGTAAAACCGCTGGCCCTTCAGGAAAATTTGCAATTCTACAATCGTTTGCTTATTTTTTATGTTGTCCAGTTTTGTCTTCTGCATTGTAACCCCATGACATGCTGCTTTACATACAATTCCTTGTATTATAGTTATGCATTTCCAGGTCCTATCTTTTACCTGTCGGACTTTAAGGATCTAACATATCTTGTTTTTTTAACAGGCAAATTCCCTGCAGGTTAATGTAATGCATTTTAATCTGATCGATGGGGTGACAAGCGATTTGGATTTATGAAATGGAAGCTCATTCTGATATTTTATATATTTGTAAATATGTCAGTTTATTTTGTTATTATTCAAATATTATTTAATCAATGGCAAGAATTAAAGTTATGGAACGCTATTGAATGCGTCTTATTTCAAAGTTCAAATTTAAAAGTTTCAAAAATCCCATGAATCCGTTTACTGCATAATGAATAGTGATTGGCTTTCTCCCTCTTGCCACATGTGTTCCCACTCCTGATCCCGGTACTCCCAGGTCAGACATTCGTAGACAGATACGAGAAGACTCCAAGAGTGGGCGTCGCCACAAGTCCTGAATGCTCTCCCTTCGAGTGTTTATGCTTACTCTGTTACGCAATTCCATGCATAGTTCACAATTCAAACGGTTTGTTGTCCAGACAATAAAACCTTGAACCCACAGCCTTGGTAGATGGTGGAATTGTGGTGTGTACATATTCGGCAGTAGTAGAACATGTACAGCAAGAGTGATAATGAACTTTAATGCATGAAGTGATGTGCAACTCTAGATACGACAGAACCCATGTATATTGCACCGGGGTGTGAATGAACCAGCTGTTGTGATTATCCAACTGTTGCTGTGAATCGTTTGTACAATTAGCTTGTTAAAATATCCCTTTTGATTACATAAATTATTTCCTCATCTATTGACCAGACGTTCAAATGGTTTTAACATACTCAAATCAATAGTAATGTTAATGGTGGCTAGTTGGTACTGCAAGGAAAATAACACTTTCCATCTTTCTCTCTTTCTAGTTAACCTTACTTGGGAGTGTGGTGCAACGTCAAGGTGGTGGGTGTGTCCTCCTAAAAAGCAAATGACTAATCATACAGCGCTCTATTTGCGTGCCACTGTTCCTTTTTATACATACAATTCACTCTTCAACACAACCTCTCTGTCTTGCTTCTGCCTGAGAGCTGTAGTCCGTACGTTTCAAGTCCTCATCACCAAAGCATGCCAGAAGTCTTTCATTCAACCACCAGTCCCCTCTTCTGGGTTCATGGAGGCAAATGTATATTTGATGCGGCGTCTACATGAGAACGACTTCGATTTGGGAGGTTGTCTTTGAACAATAAAGCACTAATATGAAGAAGAGGATTTAAAGCACTTACCGTCACACACTTCCCATAAGAACATTGTCGATAACAGGGAACAATGAAAATGCTAGGGTAGCATGCTGCTCTTCTTCATCATTCGGTATACTTGTGGCCAAAGCAAAGACATTTATTATACTCACCGAATCATTCCAAGGAGCCTGGAGTGATGAGTTGTTGAGCACTACATGCGATGGATAGTAATGTAGTTTGCATCCTCATAAATGGATACCACTGAACATTCCATGTTGACGGTTTCAGCTGTAGGTGTTAGCCTTTTGTTACCCTAGTTGTCTTGTTCAACACAATCACTATAGCTGGTTGCCCTCTACAACACTATTTTCGGCTGGGTGAGTATGTGCTTGGGCCAGAGAAATGTGAAGGGGACTCTTGACTACAAGAACAAGAATTCCGTAAATGGGCTTGTATTGCAAGTATTAACTGAATCTTCTTAAAATATATTAGAAATAAGGCATTAGTAGGCAGATATTTTGAGCCTAAATAGCAGCCCGACTTATTTTATTCCCCAAATGGCATCATAGGTAAGAGAGATATGTTTACGGCAACAAGCTGAATGCAGCGTAATGCTTTTCTAATCAAAGCCTAGTATCTTTTGTTCTGAATGTACTAGTATCTAGGCATGCTACATAAGCATTATATGACGAGGAAATGTTTGATCAATTCAAATCTACTTGGCAAAGGCCTTCTTCCTTACCACCAACTTTGACTAATGTAAACCTGCATGCATTTTGCTCTTCACCAAGTGCTGTTGCCTATTATGCCTTTGGTTCACTTCTAAAAGCAAGAATGTGTTTTTAAAAATGACTGAGAACAAGAGTGGGATTTCAAAGTTTACTAACTTCTTCGGTCAAAGAAAAACGCTTGCTATTGTATCCTGCAAGCTGAAGTAATGAACAATTATACCACGGCATAGTTTTGAATGTCTTTGTCATGATATTTTTGTATTAAAAGCAAAATTGTAGTTTTGGCACGTGGTGTGTATCTGACTCATAATGCAGGTGGAGTGTAAAAGTGTGTTTGCTGTGTGCGCTGTTACCCAAGAAGCATGTTTTATACATATATAAATGTACACAGTATATATTTTACATGACATATGATGCACATTGTATTATTTATACTGCCTTGTCCACTTTGTTTTTTAGGACGGTACATCCAGATTGCATGTTTTGCAGAAAACTGCTCTGAGAACAGCTGAACAATAAACACATGGATGTGCCTCTTTGTTCGGATTATTTCGTTTTGAGTGTTCCAAGTATAAGGGTTATACACCATTGACTTTCCCCGTGAACCGAAAGAGCTTTCAAGGCGATGTATGAACAACAATTCTTGTTTATTTGAAAAATATTTTTTTAAGGCACAGCAGTAAATGCAATATACTAGTATAATAGTAGAGAGTTTAAGACATGAACATGCTGCAACAAATACTAAATAGAATTTACTTGATTGTTGTCACAAATAAGTTGGCAGTTTAAGTTTTCCATAAGATCACACATTTCAACATATTACAAGATTTACCTTAAAAAAAGCTTACTGTACATTTGAAAAAGGTATTTTACATGAAATAAACATTTTGGGTCATTGGAATGTTTTAAATTGATTGCAGACCTTTTGTCATCCTTGAAAATAAGCTGGTTGCCGGGTTGGAATTCTACTGTGGGCATTGAGGTGACAACCACATTATGTTGTACCTTATCAGTCACGCTTCTTTGAGCTGCTTCTCCTATAGTACAACACTGTGAGCAACACCCACAGATTTAGCAGTGTCATGACAACAAATCGCACCAGAACTGCAACCAAAAGACAGATAAGACTTGTTAGCCAAGCACATCAATGGCAATATGATCTTGATAATGATCAATATGTAGAATGCAGTAACAATTATCTGACTTTTTAGAAAAGGTTGTGTGGAAATATAAAATATTGCTTTGATAAAAGGCAATTGAAGAAATCACGAAACGTCCATAATTCAGGAAAAAATTCTTCTGAGAATATTTGCAGTCCAGTAACGCCATTTCACTGGAGGAGTTTCTCTTACCCTGCATGTCTCCAGTTGTCACAGTGGTGGTATAAATTCTCGCTAAAACAAATAAGTATACTTTTAATTGTAGCATGAAGAGAGGGCTTAATTACATTTCAATTGCATTCAAACTTGTGGTTTGTATATTTCAATAACATTTAGCAGTACATTTTAAAAATATTTATAATAATACTTATTATATATGAATATATTTATATATATATAATTATTTCTCCATTGCAAAATTAGCAACAGCAACATACGTCTGTGGTTTTAATTATTTCAATAATCTGCTTTCAAAACCGTGTGTCTTTGCTTTTGCTTTCTTTATTAGAAGCTGTTTAAAGCAATGTTTACTCACCTAGACAAGTGTAGGTGGCCATAGCCCAGGAGAGGGCACTTACTTGCCCTGAGTCCTTTGAATGCCACAGGCACTGCAGCTGGGCAAACTTGCTGCCAGCACTTATGAATGTGCACAGGCTCTGAGGAAAGAGGATGAACACATTTTTAGTAAGAAATAAAGTTCCTATGAATACAAATTTGTGGTGTCCATAATTGAATGAATGAATGCAATAGTTTTAAATTCCCCTAGGCCTATAAGCTGTGCAAACTGGCTTGCCTTCCATTTTACTAATTTACCAGTAAGGATATGACATTTTAATTAGTGCTGAAATTGTTTAGTAAAAATAAAACAAATCATTTTGTTTTGCTTGTTTTTTTTTGTCAATCTTACCATAGCCAAGTCAATGATCCACTTCTGTACAGTAAGAAGCTGCCATCCCCCAACAAACCTAGGCAACACGCTAAGGCGATCACCTGTTAATCCATATCATATCACCATATCACCAAACCCTTACATATTTGATAAAAAAAATAAAAATCCAAAAGGGACACAGAAGTACCCTTCTGCCATTCATTTTAGACTGCTTGCAAATTTTACACTTAAACTACAAATATTACACTTAATATTGCACGTTATTATAAGATACTAGTAGTTACATTTTCCATCAATGTGTAATTGAACACTCCATATCACCATTTCCAAGTTTGGATCTATCAACATAAAAAAATAACAGTCAGTCACGTATACATTTTTAACCTTAATATTATTTATATTTCTGGAAGGATACACTACTGCATATAAAAGACTCTGATGTAGGCTGCCATTGTAGTGCATAATCAACAGAAGAAGGATGACATCTAGGGGAAAAGAAAATCACAATCACAAAAACATAATCCTGGTGGTTACCCAAAACTCATAAAACGTTTAGATACGTTGTTATTATCTGGAAAAGCTGGTAATGCCAACATTGTAGTAATAATTTATCACTAAGAAATTGTACCATGCTTTGGTGTCTATAAAACCAATGCCTAATTGTGAATAAATAAGCCAGCGATGTTTTTGTTTTGTTTAAGAAAAGGTCCTACCTTGAGCGATAAGGATGGGATACTCCAGATATGTTGGGGGTGGGTAGTCGTAGTACATCTGATAGGTCACAAAGACAATGAACCTTTAAGAAAGAAGAAGATAACTAGAAATCAATTGTTGCCTATGCATGAATATTTATGTGAAGTTGTGATCTTAATGATCTATGATGGAGGGAGAGGGGGGGGGGTAGTGTTGATTAATTAACTATTAAGACCTCTCTGAACCTCAACCTCTGACCAATCACATTCAAACACAACGATACTGCCTGGATATTCTCCAACACAATGTAGCTGGTTTGTTTAAACTTGAATACAGTAATCGGTATTTGAACTTTTAAGGCAACTCAGCCGACTTTTTATGCATTTTGCATATAACCAAAACATAAGCAACCCTACCCAGTTAACTCGAGGAGGAGACTGTTCAAGCTGACACCGGTCGTTGATTTTGCTCGCATCAGAACAAAGATCTGCGGAAACTTCAGGACCATGCAAACGAACAAAGTGCTGAAGTTGGCAATATTTAAAACTATGTCAGATTCCATTATTGAAGCGTTGTTGGCAAACAATTGTCCGGAAGTAAAGAAATCTCAGCAATCGAAATTTTGTCTCAACCACTCACTTCCGCACAACTGTACCCGGTGGGCGTTATTATGGATCGCGCGCTTGAATTACGCTGGCAACATCATTTTGTATACCCGCCATTCCTTAACGTGTTGCCAGCTATATCGTTACTGTCGTGCGAAAAGCTTAGCTTATCCCATGAAAAGCGTAAATTGAGAAAGATCCAAATGAACTTTATTCTAATTAAAATGTAAATTAAAAAAATGCAAAAGCAAATCTACAAAAGCATTATCAATTTCCACATTCGGACGTGTTTTTTGAAACAAAGAATAAATGAAAATGCAAGAATCTCATTTGTATTTTCTTATGCATCATTAGGGTTTCTGTGTCTGTATTCAATTTCAAATAGAAAAGCTGTGTGTCGTTAAATTTTCAAAGTTTTACCCTCCATACCGCGGACAATATTTCAATGTTAATTCAAACATGAAAATTCAATATAATACATTTTATCCTAATTTTCCATTTGTGCAAAATGACTCATGTCACATTTAAAATTAGAATGCAGACACCAAACAATTTGAAAATGAGAAGGAAATCGCACTAGCCATTGCATAACCTTTAGTGCCATGCGGTGCACAGGACAAATACATTCCAACGCAACAATTGAATCAGCGAGGAGTCGATAACATTTGCATTTTTAAGTCACAGCGCACTATGGTGGCAGAACATGGACATTCAACTGCAATCCGTCAGTCCTCTCTTCAAGGCGGGTCCTTAGTAAGGACGTCACTTCCTCGTTTAGTGACTTGCTTTTACCAAATCGTTGGAGCTTTTATTTCGCAAGCCCTTAGTCGTTAAGTTGTGCTGCATATTCTTTATTTTTGTCTTAATTAAAAGAAGTATAAAATCTCTCTAATTATTCAAAAGGTCATTGTTGAAACGAAGAGAAGCAGGACGACCATGTAGCTAAACGCTTGCTGTGAGCTAATTAACATAATTGAATAACATAATGGACTTACATAGCTGGGCATTATTTTCAATTTTCACTCAAATGTTTACACAATATTAATTATCGGTATCATACTGAATGAATAAACACATTCCATAATATGGGATATGGCTAAACATATGAAGGCAGGATTGTACCACGTTTGATTGTTATTTAGTTAGAGCGTGCATTATTAACGGTGCAAATTTCTTCTGGAAAACGATTTATTGTTTTTAGGAATGTTCACATTGCTAATTTTAGTGATGTTGCATCATAAAAATGTGACCATTTGTAGTATTTTGCTATTTTGGGGGCAATTTCATTAACACACGGTTGCTTATGTGTCTTTCAAAACGTAGCCACTAAGTGTTCATTTCCGCAGCAATGGCACAGCCTTGTCTGGTGCGGGAGACAAGTCCACGTTGGAGCCAGAAATGGAGCAGACCCACTCTGCAAAACATATTTTTGTGTTCTGTCGGGAAGCTTTTATTGGCACAATTAGAAAATGTAACGCCAAACAACTTTTTCATTTTGGGTTTTAATTATAACACAGAATGTCAACAGAATGCATTTGCATTTTCAAGAGTACATTTTCATTTGAATAAAGTCTCTTATGGGCTTCCATTGTAAATGGTTTCGCAGCCTGTCAATCAACACTGGTAGACAGGGCGCTCGATGTCGTGTATTGGACAGAAAGGTGGTAGGCTGATAATACATGAAGCAGTGTTTTTTCGGAGTCTGTGGATTGCATGGAAGGACGAAAATCCACCGTCAATCAGTATCGGTTACTTCTAGAAAAATGTTGCAGAAAAACCTGCATTGCACTGAAAATTGTTTTTGGGGAGAAGAACCTATCACTTTTTTTGTGTGTATTCTTTTAAAATTATTGTAGAGGGACAATACATATTTGATACAACTTGTATTTATTTTCAAACCCAATGTTCTGGAGTACATATCCGAATCAATTAAAAAAAATCTCAGGCCAACACGGCAGTGTACATATTCTGAAAATGCACTGACCATGGCTCTTAAATTGAAATGTCAAAAAAAAATATTTCACTCACATCACTGAGCTACATCATTGGACCCATCAAAAAACTTTTAAAACAATAGATGGCACTAGTATGGGATTAAATCTGGATCTTGCTTGCACTTGTGACGACTTCCAGTCCACAGCAAAAGGTTGTCCATTTTAATCAGTTCTCGTGCGAGAGGAGTGGACAGACGGCTTCCAACTATTTGATTGGCAGTATTGGGTAGATCATTAAAGTAAAGAGGATCATGGCTTGACGAAGGGCTCACTTGCTTAAGCTGACCCTTAAAGAAAACAAATAACAAACTAAATTAGACAATCTGTTTCCTGGAATACAGTATAATTTTCCTATTCCAAGCAATCAAATAGAATATTATTTAAATGTGAAAGCTACTCTAAAAACATGTATTGCGTGTGTGTCTGTGTGTTATGATCAGTGTACCTCACCAGGTAGTCATAGTTTTTTAGAAAGCTCCAATTTCTTTCCCTGTGTGGAAGCAAAAAAAAGACACTAATTTAAAAAGTGAGACGTTTTCAGACAGTGTCAATTGTGACATAATGTGTACAACCAAGATCAAGACAGTTTCAGTTATGCCTAATGCCTTTACAGAAAAGGTGGTAAGACGAATGTGAAGAGGCAGCCATGCAGCCAAGGAAGTGCATCTTTGTCAGCAGTAGCAATAGGGCTTATGCAATGGAGTGTCAGTCAGGGGGTTAGGTAAGAGTTGGGCTTGTTAACATGTGAGGAGAATTTACTGAAAAAACACTTAATGTCTTAACTTGTTATTAAAGGTCACGTAGCAGTGTTTTAATCAACATCAGTCATGGGTTTATTTTTAAATACGTACATTTTAATATCCATTTAATACAGTCACAAAAGTAGTCGTTCAAGATATAGATTTATTGAATTAGTAACAAAAATCAACAGTGCCCCTTTATGTATTTGGGCCCCTGCCCCACGAACATCCTCTGCACGTGTCTGAAGACAGTTTTTAGGAAATTAATTTGGCACTGTTTTTATCATACAAACACATGAACAGATTAACTTTATTGTTGGTGAACAGCAGCGTTACATGAGTAGGTCTACTTTAACCCTCATGTGGTCTTCGGGTCTGTGGGACCCGTTTTCAATGTTTAGTTAACAAGAAACGAATGACATCTTGATTCATAAAGGTGATCTAACCAAAGTAGATTGCCAGTATTATT
>JAVQJS010021161.1:0-18726 GCA_036024795.1 Galaxias rostratus | reverse complement strand
TGCTCCTCCCCCAGCAGGGTGACGTAGCTTTTAGGGTCAGTGTGTGTGTGTGTGTGTGTGTGTGTGTGTGTGTGTGTGTGTGTGTGTGTGTGTGTGTGTGTAATTATTATATAACTATTACCAAATGAAAGAAGAGAGAAGGTACAATGTAAGAAAGACCAAAAACAACCACATTGTGTGTAAAAAGCATGTATATAAATATATAAATGAGTCAGACACTAGTGTAGGTGTAGTTAAAATGTCAAGGTGTTGGCCAGGAAAAGGGGGCTGTTGCTAAGATACTATGGAGTTTCTCCTTCCCAAAAAAGGAGGAGGAGGGCAGCAGTGACTGTGGTCTGATAAAAGCCCTGTGGCAGAGCTGGCTGAGTGATGACAGGGTAGGGGCAGAAAAAGGGGCCTGTCGCTCTCTCCCTCCAGGCCTGGGATTGAGTGCCAGAGCTGGGGTTCATCTCAGAAAAGCAGGCCCCCCGAGGCCCTGGAGCTTAAGAATCAGGCAGGTCTGGTCTCGCTCAGACTCAGGTAAAAGGGTGAGGCCTGGGCTCCGCTCCCTTAGCCCCCTCCTCTTCTTCCCCCCTTTTCCACTCTCTCTCCCAGGGTAAACTCCTTCATAAATCATACAAAGCTTGTCCAGCAGCGCAGCACCTGGCGCCAGGGTCTGACTTTTTTCTCCGGGGTTAAAGCCTAAGGGGGGAAAAGTTTGGGTCTTTGCATAATGTGTGTACTGGGAAAGTCATGCTGCAGTCAAAATAACACACAAAGGCGAGCTCTGGGTTGTTTTCTGTTGGTGCGGGTGGGGTTTGAGACAGGAAGTCAAACTTGGTGCAGTGGTGAACCCTGTTGTTTCTGTGTGTTTCAGATTTTGTCACCACGAGTGTTGCGTATCCGGCTAGACCATTCCATGCGTTCTATCCTTCATTCCACCGGAGTCTGTCTTTCTCCAATCAGATTTCAGTGGTGTGAAGTGTAGGAGTCATGGAACTCAAGCGTCCTCACAACGTTCCCGGAGGCGGGAGGGGTGGACACAGGCGCAGATCTTCACATCGAATCCTGACAACTCCATGGAACTCTGTGAGGAGTCTGCCAACTCAACGCTGATTTACAGAGTATGATTTGCGCTTCATGTTTTAATCCGGTTTTTAAATACACATCACAGGGACAACATGAACTCGATGTGAAAGGGATCTGATCAAATTTTTAATTTGTTTTGCGTTCTCCGTGCCACAACTGCAGCTCAATGATTTCAATAAATAATCTGACCCCGGTGCCCTGCAAGTGTCTCATTCTTTGTGCGAGTAATATTGAAAAGCTTTCACAACCATTACAAAAACACCACCCACATCATTTAAAAAGCAGTAGTCAGCCTTTCAGCCCCACAGCATGTTTTTATATTAGCAAACTTGTATAATAGCGTAGGGCCCACGCGAATCAACCACCGGAGTTCATCCAGCATGCTGGGAGGCTTTATCAAGTCTAGCAAGTTGCATTAGCGATGCAAAACGTCAACGCAATTAGATCTGCATCTCAAGTTGATTGTTGCTCTTTACACTTTTCTGACGCATTGCAATGAATAATGCTTTCTTGTCTCCGTTTCCATAGTCTGTCATCTTAATAATGAGAAAAATAAACTTTTCCTCAGAAAAAGAGAAGATCTAGAATTTACATGTATTGGGGGTAAAACAATATGTCTCCTTTTTCAGTGCTGCAAAATATATTTACTGCAGGTTTTTTGTTATTTATTTTCATATATATATATATATATTCTCCTTTTTTAAAAAAAACCAGATCAAGATAGTGCTTTTATGTTCAATAGAATCTGTAATGAGGCAACGTGCCCCCTATCTGGCACTGGGGTGTATTTGTTTTCGCTCCCTCCGATCGATTCCCCTTCGGAGATCTCTTTAAAGTCAAACAACAATGCATTCCAAAACGGCGAGCAGCAGATATTTTTTTCGCGCACATGGTTATACCTCGGGGGTCTTCACATACAAACATAAATGCACCCTCTTGAACTCATTAACATGAGACACTGTAGTCTTTGTTTTAAAAGGACTCAAACAGTCTTTGAGCTATTGAGCAAGGACAAGCTCTAATGTGTACTGCTTTAATATACGGCCAAGAATACAGAGCTAGCTTGTAAACAAACGGCATCATTTAGAACAAGGCTGAGGCATTGTGAAAGCCCAACAATTATGAAGATATAACAACTGTTAGCATGTTTCCCTGCCTATTGAAAGAATTTACCAATCTGGAGGAAGTTAATAAAAAACACATGTTCTAAGAACTATAGAAAAGTTGACAAATTGACCTACAAAATATGTTGTTTTCAACATTTGTCCCCAAAAATAAGATCATAAGATTGAATTTAGCATTTACTCTCCCTTGGTAAACCAATGATAAAAAAAAGAAAAGAAAACCCAAATGTTGACATATGATATTTGTATACTGACAAGGTTCCACTGTTCGTGACAGTTCCGGATCACTGGGCCTGTTTGAAATTAAACATTTCTGGCCGTGTGCAGCTGTCCAGAAGGTGGACACTGCTTCAGTAGATATGCAAGCCTGGAGACTACTCCCACTGTTACTTCCTCTCTTCCCGGGCATTGGGCATGGGGACGATACAGGTGAGGGATGAGAAGACAGCAAACAGCTGTCACCGCGCTGAAAGTAGGAGAAAAAAAAAAGTTGGACAACTTAGCTAGCCACAGCCGTAATGAGGCTCCTTTTGAAAGGTTGTTACACTTATGGAGATTTGTTGTTTATTTTGTCTATAATTGTCACAGATGATGGCACCAGCTTCCAGAGGCCACACACAGTACCTGCTAATTAAGTCGGTATAAAAGGCTTCTTTCTACTGAAACTGTTATTTTTATCCAATTATTAATGTAATCACTTGGGCTTTGCGTGAGTACCAATGGAACATGAAAAACTGATTGCCGGATGTCCTCATCTAAATCAACAAGACCTCATTCTGCTAGTTTAATTAGTAACCTTGTGGGTTTTGGAAAACAAACTGGACACCAATTGATGTAAAAGCCAGCCAAACTAGCACCAGTGCAAACTCTTTCTTTACCTCCTTCTGCCTCCTCCTCCGCTCCCACCCTCTGCTCTTTCTTTACCTCCCTCTGCCTCCTCCTCTCCCGCCCTCTGCTCTTCTTTACCTCCCTCTGCCTCCTCCTCTCCGGCCCTCTGCAGTGGCCGAGGACATCGGCGTTCACCAGCTGGATCGCCTAGCGGAGTTGCTGACGTCGCAGGAGTGCCAGGACCTATTGTCGGCGCTGTCTCACCCGGAGGAGGACATCTTGGAGCAGCTGGAGCGCCTCTCGCTGGAGAACAACCAGCTCGATCTAAGCACTCGAGTTAAAAGAGACACTGGAAGTGGTAAAGGCATCCGCAATCCAGTGCCCCCCAACTCATTAATAATTGTTTTGGGTTCTCCTTACTGACATACCAACATGGATGTGCAGTAACACAGTAAAACTAAAACAAAAAAAATTAATGCAGACTATAACAGTCTGGCTGATCTAAAAGACCCCACGCTTAAAGACACGCTATCTTATCCCCATTCACATTGGACATGGTATAGGTAGTTTAAACTGTGGGCACTCAATGTGAACTTGTTATCCAAATGTCACTCTGCTCCTCTGAGGAACTCTGATCTGTCAGTCAACGGCATAGGTCCAAACACATGCTCCACTCCTAGTTAGACAGAGGGGGGGGGGCTGGTACTACTATCACTTTCAGATGACCATATGCTGTGTGTGTGTGTGTGTGTGTGTGTGTGTGTGTGTGTGTGTGTGTGTGTGTGTGTTTACCAGACAAGGAGGCACAGTGCCGGACAGCTCTTACAGACTGGCTGTTAGACCATGGCAAACAGACCTATTATGACAGGTTGTCTCGCGCCCTGCAGCACATCGGCAGGACAGACATTGCAGTTGGTGAGAGCCGCAGACAGACACACAGACAAAGCCAAGTACACCACACAAAACACAAACTATCTGCAACTACAGAAAAACACGATGGGGAGGGGATGAACAAGGACTGGGAACTTGTACAGTAATACTCTGCTGTTGTCATGTCGGACTTATGAACTTCTTCACACACATCATAGCACCACTTATTAGAGCACTACAAATCTGATGAGCAAAGTCTTATGGAAGGACATTGTGTTTTTGATATGACTTCAGACGATCTCCCTCCAAAAGGCTTCTTTTTCTCCCTCCCCCCCCCCAAAAAAAACAAATGTCAAAAGTGTGTCTACATAATTGCTTCCATAACCACGAGGTTCTTTTTTTCATTAATTGGAACCTCAAACGTGGCATCTTTTTTACACAATGCCAGTCGATCTGGCATGTGGTGAGGGTCCGGCGGGCCGGAAACGCCACAGCTGAGTGGCGTCGGATAGGAGGAGGTGTAAATGATCTGACAGAGGACCTCGACGGAGCTGACACCAGCTTCCCTACAAACCATCTGCTCCTTTCATCAGCAGAGCCGGAGTGAGAGGGGAGATGGCACCGAGGAGGGAGGAGAGGGGGGAGTTGGAAGGAAAAAGGAGGAAAGGGAGAAAAAAATATGCAGACAGAGAGAAAGAGAGACAGGGAGCGAGAAAGAGATAGCTGAAGAGAAAACAAGCAGAGGCTCCAGCTTTGCAACATCTGACTGTCAATACTGGGCTCAAAAGCTATTTAAGCTTGGATCCAAATAAACGTGTCGATTCACAATGCACCAATTATCAAGGACTTGATTGCAATTATGAGCAGATCCACTGGTAACATAACACCCTGGCAGGTTTGATCTGGCTTTGTTAGCGAGGATGTTAAATTGGCTGCATAGGCTAATTATAGAGTGCAACTGGTCCTCAAACCAAGGTCGTTTACGCTGTCTTTGATAGCAACTCAATTGTTAGCTTTCCCAATAGTTCAGTTTGTATCCCACTAAGACTGCCAGGCTTTCCATCAAATCAAATGCTACGGTGTCATCAATATATACAACCCCATTTTCTGAAGCACAATGCCTCACTTTCACAGAAGTGGGGAAGAACATCAACCAGGACAAAACCCTGGGTATGAAACGCTACGTTGAGGACTTCCATAAACACGCGAGCACCCTAGACGCGCTGGCGCTCCAGCCTCAAGCTGGCCACGGTGCCAATGTGGAACTGCGGACGCTTACTGGAAAACAAGGTGAGCTGACGTGAAATCGTCACTTAAAAGGTAGGGATTAAAGTTCAGAATTATAAGAAAAGAAACGTCACATATGTACATTGCCGTTCTTCCTGGTATAGTAGACCTTACCTGGAAGATGAAACGCCATTAAAACCACTCAAATGGCATTTGAGAAATGTTTTGAAGTTCTGAAAGGTAAAATTTTACCCATGAACCTGGCAGATGCCATTTAGTCCTAATCCAAGATATTTCGTTGACTCATTGGGGACTTGAATGATAATAAATAAATATTAAAAACAGCTATCGCTTGATAGATCACATCAAATTAAATTGCTTGCTGTGGGCAGTCATCCAACTCATTAAGCATCAACATCAGGACTATGTTTTTCCCATGCCACCTGGCTGCAAATTCAAAAATGTAATTATCACCTGTCACATCATTTTGTCCTGTTTTGATCTTCTCGTGGGAACAGGGACCACTTTAATATCTCAGGGGGAAAATGGATCCTTTGAGATGGACAGAGACAGAACACTAGACAGGCGGACATGGTCTCATGATTAAAAAGTTCTGCCATTTTACCTCGGTAGTCCACCAAATACCAATGTAAGCCTATCGACGGCATCAATGACAACTTTTGCAACTTTCGAAACAGCCCCCGTTCTTGTGTCAATGTGAATACACAATATCGATTGCGAATAAATACAGAAACTATTACAATTGTTTAAACTACCCGATAAGCCTGAACTTTTAAAAAATTAATACACATTTTAACATACGCTTACATAGTTGATGGACAGGTACACAGCTCCACAAGATTAAATAGTTTTGTGCTAGTTACTGGAAGTGTGTAATTAGTTAGTTACACTCTACCTCTCCAAAAAAGTAACTAATTACTATACTGATTACTCCCTTAAAAAAGTAATGTGTTACCAACCTTAGCAATTTTTGCATTTCCCAATATACCCAAACTCTAAAGTTAAGGCTTTGTTTTTTATGCCACGCTGCTAACTTGTGATTGTATTGTGGCACTTTTCATTGGCCGATAGGCCAAGATATTAACATATACTTTAAAACAGCAACACAAATAATCAAATAAGCCATACATTGTTTTCTACATAATAATAAACCACTTATTTATCATATTCTCAAACGGCCAACCAACAAGCCTCAAAACTCATGGCTTACATTCCCAGCTCAAAACATTATTTAAATTTCAACGCCGATACAGAATTAGAAAAGTTTCACAGAATGCAAGAGGCAACACTGCTGACAAGTTAGGCAGCACAGTTTCAAACAGTGTCTCTAAGACTACACGGTAAAGTAAGGTTAGGCCAATGAAAGAATATTGAGGTAGAGTCACAGCAGCTACTGAGCTCCAGCATCACAATTTGGTTATTTTTGGGGGCAGGAAGAGCACAAGCAAAAATGTGTGGAGCCAGCGTGGATCTCAAGCCGTCATTCCTGACGTTCTTCCTTAATCTTATTCCACACATTATTAATTTAATTAAATGGAGTCCTTGTATTTAGCACGTATTGCCCATTCCTTGTTCAAAGTTAAACTAAAATAGTCTCAAAAGGACTAACCTAAAACCACTCTCTCTTTATGTACATCAGTTTTCCAGTCATCAAACTTTTTGACCTGTAGTGCTAAGGGATGTCTCACGGGCAACAAACTAGACGCAAAGGTCAACGTTTCAAACAATCTAAACGCTTGTTGCAACCGCTGCTAGTAATAAGCCCAGGTATTGACCTTTGAATTCAATTTGATACCTATTTGTCCCAGTGCAAACTGAAAAAAGGGTAGTCTTTAATTTTCTCACAATATATATATATATATATATATATATATATATATAAAACTTCTAATATAAACTTTCTGAAAATAAATGTTTTCGTTTTTATACTGGGTTATATCTTTCTTTAGCGATTGTAATGCATCATTCAAAAATGGAAATAATACCAAGGCAAGATATCTACCAAATGTTAAATACTCTCAAACAGTTGCTTCATCACCTTTCACCTTTAGTATTCTATGATGGTCTCTTAAGTCACCTCTATGCTGATGTCGACTGTGCCGCAGTCTGTAAACGTTTTAAACATTGTCACTACAGCAAGGGACCTGTCATGGCGTGACTTGGACCTGGTGGTAAAGCCAACCGCCATTTTCCCGTATTCACTGAACTTGCTGGATGAGGCCTGGCCCCTGTTTCATGGGCTCCTACTGGGCTTTGTAGGGGCCTTTCTCGTGGGGGTCCCCATCCTCCTCATCATCGTCCACATCACCAGGGAGGACCAGAAGAGACAGTGCCAGTTCTCCCCTCGCAGTTGGACCAAGAGGTCATCATTTAAACGCCTCCATCGGTACCATAGTCCTGACAACATGGCAGGAGATGTATGAAAAAGCATTATTACCACAAAGGTCGCCATGGATTTAAAACATACAATTGTATAAGCTCTTGTTTGGACAGGAACACGAAGAGGATTGAAAAACAAACAAACAAATCAAACACACATCTTATTAAAACCAGCACTTTACAACCTTGTTCTAATGCCTTAATCTGTCTTCAGGTCAGGGTGAAAAAAAAAAACAATTTGTTTATCTTCTTTTTTTTAGAACACTAATCTGGAAAAGGAGATGACAAGAAGGATAATCTGATTTAAGATAAAACAATCATCTAGGCAGTGTTGTTTGTTAAACTGGTACAGAGCAGCTTTATTGTTTTGCCTGTGGGTGTATGGATGACTGGTGGCGTGTGACAGACGCGTTGATGAGGGAGACCCTCCCCCACTCCCCAAGCTCCAACCCTCCCCGCTTCACCAAAATAAGGTTCTGGTACGGCCGGAGATAGAAACACCTTTTTTTTTTACTTTTCAATTTCACTTTTTCCGAGCGGCGGCAATGTGCCCGTCTGGCATTCGGGGAACAACTAATTATCAGGCCTGGCGCTCCCTTCGAGGAACCCGCGGCTACCTCCACAGGCAATCCAGCAGACTAATAACAACTACCATGCAGGCACACAATGGCGCTCTGCGGTGGTAGGGATAGTCGGAGTGGGAGACGTAGTCTACAAGTATTAAGGGGATGTGGCTTTAATAGAAATGAGCGGGGATCTTTTCTAAAGCTCTTTTATGTCTAGTAAAAGATCATGACTTCATAGATTTATTTAAGGGAGACGCAAATACGTGCGACAAATACATTTAATGGTGCAATGATTGAAAGATGCCCTGTTAATATGCCGAACTTCTAATTAGTTTTGAGCAAAGCAACAAAGTATCAGCATTGCGTCTGCAACAGCACCTTTGAACATTTATTGGTGCTGAGACAAACACTTCTGCAATAAATTAGCAGTAAGATCCTGCAGCACAGGGGTTTTTCACTACTATTTACTTCTTATGTATGTACTGAAATGTAACTAATTACTTCATTACACATATCTGGTCTAATGTCTTTTACGGGAACAGACAACTTTGATTAATAGTGGTGGTACAGAGGAGCATTTTGGAGCCAATTAGTTCATAAATCAACATCTAAACAAATTACAATGTAGAGCGGCCAGGGTTGTGTACTCGGAGCACCAAGAGGCCAGGAGGGCATGGACGTGCATGTCCCTTAGATTGCTACACTCTCTGACTTTAAATTATGAATGCTGTGATGGTATTTGACTGCCATATAACATCATAGGTGGGGATTCAAGAGGGGGTTTATCTGCTGTCTCCAACATGGTCCGAGTCTGGTGAGAAAAAAATAAAAATAAAAATGATTGCCTTATAAATAAGATAGTATTTTATGACTGAAAGTTAGGTTTTTACTTTGAAAAGTATTCATGTTTATTGTTACCATGTGATACACGTCCATCAAAGAACGCAAACCAGCCAAAAAGTACTTTGCCTGAAGAGTGCCTTGGACCACCTTTCTTTCTGCAACTTTTATTTTCCCTTCCAATGAGCACCATCATACCGTTTATTGAACTTCTGCACGCGTCAGACTTTTTTTTATTTTGTTTTTAAAGAAGACAAACCCTTGAAAACGTTATTTCTCTTCTTCGAGTGTTCCCAAGTTGGTCATTAGGATCCAGCAGGTGCCGACTATGGCAGCCTCACCTGCGCTGCAGTTACAAGCAGAGGAGACCCAGAGTTTCGTATGCTTCAGTGACTCTCAGAAAACATGCCACATGGGGCCTTTTTCTCACAGTAGACACACACCATCCACTTGTACACCTGTTCCCCGATGTACATTCTCACTGCCATTTGAAAACATGAGCACCATCAATATAGAGAGCAACGTCCATTGTGAAACACGGAGAGCACCTTCTGTAGTTGGTGGTATGAGCATTTGGTACACATGAAATGGCCTACACAAACAACAGTATCACCACACAATCATTCTGCTTCTTTTCGCTCTAATTTCTTTTTCATGACAAGCATATTAGAATCTGGAAATTTTCCCACTGCTGAAGCCTAACTCACCTGGCTTTATTTTGTATAAGCATGCCGTATAGTTAGAGATGCAGAATCCTTTGGGGACCACTTTTAATGTGGCTTCTCAATGCCCTGCATCATTTCATGTTACACAGCTTAGCACTTTGGCCGTTTAATGTTTTGATTGACATTCCAGTCCTTTTGGATGCAATTCAAGCACTCCAAAAAATATGCTAACCTTCAATTCCGAAGCTTTCTCATGCAAAGGGGTCCAAGCAGTAGCAGACGTCACGGTTGAAGAGAGAGGGAAACTGACATCAAATTGACATTTGGAGCTTTAAGGCGCGGCGAATAAGTGAGGTGCTGCTTTTCAAGCACAATCATTCTCATGTAGAGCGCGGCCTTCTTTCTTTTCGCTCCTGATGGATTCTTATGGTTATTTAACAGTCTGAGGAGCAGGGGTGTGTGTCAAACCTGGATCCTCAGAGGAGAGCGCGCATCTGCCTCTTGTCGTTGGCACGGCTCAAACAGACGGCGTCAGAAACGCTCGTCTTGACGGATCTAGAGATCGGCGGCGTGTTGCGACGCCTGCCGAAGGGGATGCTCAAAGGGAAGGGAAGGTAGAGGGGGCCGTGCCCTTGATGAGCGGAGCACTGAGTGCGCCCCCACCCCCAGCCAGCCTCGGGGGTGTGCTTACTGTCATTAAAAGCTTTAAGTTCCTCCTCCCCGATTCATTTACATCTCCATTCATCCGCGAGGCCGCTGTGGTGCTACAGTCAGTCCCTTGTCAGCCATCAGTCTCCCGCCATTGCTCAATATATATGGATCACAGGAAGCAAGATCACAACCACCAGCTCTTTTAAAGACATACTTTTCTTTTAATCGTCTCGGCGCTTGCTTTTGCAACTTTTTCTCTCATGGTGTCCTTTGGGGGGAAGTCTAGGAGACTTGCTCAAAGTATTTGATTTTTTATTTATTTTTTTGCTGATCAGATACGAACTAGACAGGTTGACAGTGGGATAAAGCCACAGTGCCATCCAGTGGTGAGTAAAATATATTACAATATCCAAGTTGAACACAATAACTAACCGTTCTATCTCATTTAAGTCATGTGTCCGACTCCCCTGTCTAGCCTCACTTTTTTAAGAAGGACTTTCTTGTGGAGCCCCATTCATTTTGTGGATGTAATACTTTTCACTTCACATCGATTACAGGTCCTATGCATGTGCAACGACTCCATCGCCCAACCTCAAAAATATAAATGAAAACACGTTCTGTCTTTGTTTACAGTAAACACTTTCAACATTACAATCACTCTGCATGAGGATGAATCTTCTCAAGCTGTGCCCTGTAACACCGCCACCTGCTCAAAGTAATGTCTGGTTTTCATTGTCTCTCTGTCTTACTGCAAAAGTTTAATTAATCCCAAACAACAGTATGATTCCCCGATTTAATTGCCTGTTATACAGAACAAGAGAGGTGCAAACATAGTGGGCTCTGGGAGTTGGAGTTTAATGAGTTAGTGGCTGGAGGCGAGGCCACAATGTGGCAGGTGCTGCTGACATCAATTGCACACTTCCTTGGTCCCAGACATGTGACAACTTGTCTTCCAATAGGGCGCAGGCTAGGGACAAAAATTCCAGTCCCCTTCAGACTTTCGTCAGGACAGAGAGGAAAATAAAAATAACGTTGACAAGACAAGCGTTTGTAAAAAAAAACATCGCTACTACAACTGAAATCATAGCTGTGCAATAACATCCCTAATCACTGGGCTTTGTTTTGCTGATTGGATTTAGCCTGCATCATCCCAGCGTTATTTCCCTTAATAAATGCATGCAGCTCCGCCGAGAGAGCGTTCAATATACAACATTAATGAAGTAATTGTGCCCAAGTTATTGAATTATGGCCTGGCAACTGCACACACGGCGGCCATGATGACATGTTGTTGCAGCTCGTAAAGTGGTTTTCCACTCATGCCCGTAGATTCTAATGAGCTCCCTGGTCGTTGCGCCACACAGCGAGGCTTTGGCTTGTCGACTCTAATTTCCCTGTTGATGCTCGGTAGCCCGGCAGGAGTCTAGTATCTAGCCTCATCGGGTCGCAGAGCTTTATCTAAATGAGGAGACTGGAGAGTTTCTGCCATTCAGTTTAATGAGTTGATGTGGCAATAAAACTCTTGATGATGACCCTCAAGTTGATCAATCACAAAAATAAGTCAATGTTGACCAACTTTAGTAGAAGATAGCTTTATTTGGGCCCCACACACCGGTTTAAATTTGGCGTAGACGCCAAGTTGTCTACTATTGATATAACATTCCAATTTATCTCATAAACACATGGCAACAGGGGCTTCTTTTCAGCATACTTCCAACTCTGTGCTATCCACATAATTATTGCATAAAGGTCAGTGTCATTTAATACATAAGTGTGGGAAAGGTTGCAGCCAGATAACTCATTATAGATATGCACAGACTTAGTTCATACCGCTTCCTTGTGCGTAGTAGACAAGCAATTGGAACAATATATGAACAACATATTCTTGAAAAAACATTCTTCAAGCGGGTCGGTGGCTTAATTGGATATTAAATAATTAAGCACATCCTCTGCACAGACGCAGCCAGGGTAATGTTTTATTCCTTAATTAATCAACAGAGAACTCTGCCATCCTGGAACATTTTAATCGCCACTGGTCTATTGGGGTGAGACAATAGGCTAGACTAATTAATATCAGCTGTCGGTGTTCAAATTGGTCTGTAAACAAACCTAGTCAAAAGGCTGCACACTTTTCTGCTGAAATTGCACAATCAAGATTTATGTACGATACTGGCAATAAACTGACTTGCTTATGCGCAATACATCTCGAGACACAGTTCTGTCCTACATTGTGTGCAGGAGATTAATTGTCGTCGCTAGATCAACGTCAAAGAACCTTTACTTAAATTTCACAAAATAGTTCCGGATGCTTTGTCACTGTTAGGGCCTAAAATATTTTTTTTAAATGGCAACTTTTTTTCTTGTAAGAAAGTTCATTTTATCCCTATGTCACCCCTGGGAAGCGGTCACCTAATGAAATCTGTCTTCCCCACTTGTTATTCAAGTGATGCAAATTTGAATCTTGGTTCTCAAAAGGTCAGATGAAAAATGTTCGCCGGAAAAGGTTCTCTGTGAAGGCACTGAGAGAGCTATGGCACATTCCCATGACTTAACGAGGAGATAACCAATGACACTACACAATTAGACTGAACTGTTTGAAACCACTGGGTGTATAAATAGTGAAATAAGACATCCATCTTTCTGTCTTATACTTTCTAAAGCAGTTCCACGTTAATTAAAAGAGTACGGTCAATGAATGTGCAATGAGTGTAAAATTAATTTCTCAACAAAATTACATATAATTAAAGAGACAAAGTACCCATATTAGATTACATTATTACAGCATCTCAATAGAAAATTAGATTGGCCCACTTTGACGTTATAAGTAATTATTTTATGTGCACTTATCAGCCTCCAACCATTTCATACAAAGTCATAAGGAAGCAGTTGATTTAAATATCCAACAGAATCCTAAATGTGAGTCTGCTAGTGTCGAATGGAAGGAGGACATGATGGAATTCAATTGAACCAGGATTTACTAAACATAGCTAATCCAAGTCACCCTGTAAAGCTAATCACACAAAGTAAACTCACAGCCCCTCAAGGGGGTTTTACCAGCTTTCACCTGTACAAATGACACACGCCAGACCCTACGTTGAAAGGTATTAAAGCCAGCAGAGGAGAAGGCAGCAGGAGAGAAAGAAAGCCATTAAAAACTGAGTAGGCTCTCACAGTATTCCAAAATGGGAGCCGATGGCTTTAGGAGCTCTATAATTACCTGTGGTGCCAATTTGCTCCACAGAGATGGGGGATCTGAGGGCCAGGTGTGCCGCGGAATATCTTAGGATGATCACTTAATAGCTTTCTAACTCTATTCGCGAGTGAGGCACACATACGTTATCCCCTGCTTGGTGGTATAGGCTAAAAACTATAGTCCAATCTGCTCGTTCCGACGACACGCACACGCACACATGCACACACACACATACACACACAAGCAAAGGTTCAGCTATTTTAACAACATTCTTTACATCATTACAGTTTATCCTGCTAGATTCTTAAGAAGAAAGTAACATGTCATGAAGAAGCTTACACTTTTAATAAGGCACATATCGACCCGACAGGGGAAGGATTACTGCAGACGGTGGTGGTGCCATAAAAACACAAGAAGGCCGAGACAGAACAAAGCCACGTGTAACGTGCTGACACTGCAGTAGCACTCGGCCCCTCTCGGTCCTCCAACCTGGCCTTTTTTTTAAAAGGACTCCTGGTTCTCTCCACGGGGACCCCGGCAGCTTGCTCTGTTTCTCCCCACAGCTGTGGCAAGGTGCAGCTAATTAAGGGACCACTGTCTCACTAGTGCATCGCCGCTCGGTCAGCAGTTTGTACCGGTAAAAGTTAACTGTCTTTTTTTATTATTATTTTTATTATTATGAGCGGGGTGAGCTGGAGCATGTCCTCCTTTGAGCTCCTCATATTTTCGGTTGCTTCTGTTTGAATGCGTTGTAGTGCGCTGCCCCCTGGCTGTTGATCTAGGTGTCCAACAATGCTGTCATTTTAGAAAATATGTTTCTGAGCAATACAGATACAGTTGCATATAGATCATTGATAAAATAATAAAACAAATATTAGAGAAAAATAAAAGGTAAGTCTTTTTTTTGATCTTACAAACCATTAAACGCTTCCAAATGTAAAAAATAAACAAAGAAATCAAAACATCTCCTGCAAAATGGAAAAAAATATAATTATTATTCTAATTAACTTGTGAGATAGTATAAAGACACTCTATGATGAATGTGAAATTACTGAGGATGTGATAATTCAGATTACCTGTTCTAGGTCTTTTTCATATTCATTCAAGTTGGCCAAATCGTGCCTGTCCTGTGCTGTCTATTAACATGACAAAAAAGAGGACTTTTTTTGTATTTTGAATAAAAAAGATGTGCACATATACCAACAGACTGAACTGACCCTTAAATGACCTCAAATTTAAACAGGAAGTGAATTTACAAATAGATCATTGTCAGATGTCATTATTTTGTCAAGTATCCTGCATATTATCTTTCTATTCCGACCCTTCCTGATAAGATATTAACAGGAACTTTTGAAACACTATTAGTCATCTTCTTACACATAAATGGTTGCATCGCCATGCCCGTACTCGTTTCATTGTAATAAACCCACCATTTGGGAATGTCCCGCGTCGGCTGACCTCTGCTGGGCCCGGAGCACGGCGTCGTGGACGGACGGGAAGAGGCTGGCGCGCGGGATGTTTCCCTCCTCAAACACCCCTCCCACCTCCAGCTCCCCATAGACCTGCGCTGTGTGGATACAACCAGAATGCCAACATGTCAGGATGAAGTTAGAACAGTAACACAGGGCCAGCACTTTAGCCCATCATATGTGACGTCAGTGTGGGCTCAGGGGAAGAGGAAGACTAACAGGATCATTCTGGATTTTATTGTATTGTACCCAAACGGGTTGCCTCTCCAGTGACCTTGCATCTCTACCAATGTATCTCAAAACTTACGCAGGTCTTGGGGTCATTAGTCAGGCTTTGTAAATTACTGGTGAACAAACCAAGCCAACCTGATGTGTTTAGGTTGATTGATTACCTCACTATGTAACCAATTGAAAGAGAAGGAAATTGGAATTTTGGGCCCTATTATGCATTAACCCTTAACTGGCCACTGACTCACTCTTTCTTTATCCTTTGTCCCCTGAACTGCTCAATGACTCAGGCTGAATTTTTTGCTGTTTTTTAATGACTATTTTACTTGGACTTTTGGGTTGCAATGCGTTGTTTGCATTGCATAAAACAAACAGTATGACCTACCTTGAACGTTGGCTAAATAGAGTTGTATACCCAGCATCTCATAGCTGGAGTTCATCTGTGGGGAAAGAAATACATCTAAATAAACGACCTCACTTGACGAACAGGCGATGACTAACATCTTCAACAACTCACTGCACCAAAGGCTGTGTGAATCCAGCCTCCGCTGAGAACCTTTTCAATTAGACAATTGACTGACCTTGGTGAGAACCTTGATCCCCATCAGGTCTACAAAGCAGACCCCAGCGAGGTCCAGGATGAGGGTGTGGAAGGGCATGGGATGGCACCCCAGGATGACTTCCGAGGGACCGGCCAGGTCTCCCTCAGTGGCCCCCTGCTGTTCCACCTGCTCCAGCTCGGCACAGCTGAAGTTCACGTAGCACGTGGGTGGCTCGGGACCTTTGCCATTGCTCAGGTCAAAGTCGTTTTGCAGATTTTGCTGGGATATGGTCTGGAGATTTAAATACACTGTTTAATAAAAAAGAGACTAGATGCAGTGAACCTATTTCCATCAACGCCAAACTATTAAGTGCTTGCGATTCATAACGTAATAGTAATATCATACAAACCGCGACCACGTATGCTTTGAAATGGTTGTGGAGGTTTACACAATGCATGTTTCATTCAGTTTATTTTAACACTGGTGCAACCTGTGGAATCACCTGAGCTCTCATGGTGACCAACGAACTGATTTTCCTTCTCTTCTCTTTTTTCTCCTGCTCCCTGTTCTCCTCGTCCTCCTTCTTCTCTTGCTCCTGCTTCAACTTTTGCTGTTTCTTCAGGAACTTTCTCCTGGACAGAAGCACTTTGTTTGGGTCCAGTCCCGTCTGTTATACAAACACGGAGAGGCAAACAGAAGTTCCACGTCACATGGCTTAATCAGATAACACTCACCTTGACTCATCTGGAAGGTTACCTTTTTGATGACCTTGCGGCGGAATATTTCTACATTAGCAAAGTAGAGTGGAGAGCAGTAGCTGACTATTTTTATCCCTTTTACAGCTTCTACCTTGAAAACAAAGGGGAAAAGATAGGCATTTAGTTGCATTGAGTTTCACAACTTCAGTGATACATGAAAAGGTATGAAAAGCCATAGTATTTAGGATTTGAAAAGTCACACTATTGTACCTTGCCATAGACTTTGGGATTTCTGTAAATGTCTGTGTCCATGATCTGCTCAACGGCAGAACCATTACGGCTGTTCAAAAAAAAAAAAAATTTACCTTTTACGTACATCAGCTTCATAAATGTGATAATTTCTCAAAAACAGAATATATCACATATTATACTAATCTAATATCTAAGTTTCCAGATAGCATTGTTAGTTTTGTAATCTGTAGTTGTTCTACTCACAACTGTGTCTGGAAAATAACCACTAGGATGGAAAAGCCGACACCGGTGGCGACTCCGTAAGGTAGACTGAGGAAGAACGTGGATAGAAACGACACAACCCACACACACTGGACACGGGACAAAGGGACAAAGGGATCTGATCAGCTGTACCTGGAGTAATCAATGGCATCTGAAAATAAGTATTTTGTGGTATTTTGTTGTCATACACAGTGGCGCGGTTGGTTTCGGTTTGACCTACACAGTCCAACTTGTTCTTCTTCCAGAGGTAATATGGGTCTGAGAGCTGCAGTAGCGTGTTCTTCAGATTGATCGCTATCAGGGCTCCAAGCACAGACTACAGAAAGATTTGTGTCAGCGAAATGTTTTTTTATTTTTTATTAATGTATCTGTTTTACTGTCATTTTCATTTCATTGAAGGATAGTCCCTATGAAACTACTTGAGGGATATTTACCTTTGGTAGAGGCTTGAGAAAGGCTCCCAAGGCTAGCATGGTGATCATTACCACCAGCATCACACATAGACTAGCAAACTGCAATTGACAATACAAAAATACAGTGAAAACAATGTGTATTATCAAAATCAGAGATTTGAATCGTTGAGTCTTCATAGTGTCCTGTGCCTGTACTACAAATAGCAACCAGTACCTGTGATGTCCCGCCAGCGTTGTCCACTGCCAGTGTGACTGACAAGGCACAGCAAATTACATGAATCTTGAAGAAGGAGCCCAGGAAGTTACAGAAGCCCAGAGCCAGCATTTCCTGCACATGCAGACATACTTATACACATGCAGTACGTAAACGAAAGAAAATCCACACGTCCATAACCAATCATTTTAATGTGTATCGGTTGAAACTGTGATGTAACAGTGGGCATATATGTGTATTTTATCCATACCTGATTGGGATCCACATCAAAGCCGTGCTTTGCCGCCAGGGTCCTTGCCATGGCCAAATTGATGACATAGCCCACAATAGCCAGAGAGAAGGCTGTACTCAGCATGTCGTTCCACTGCCATACTGTTGGCTGCATCGGGGCTGGGAAACTATGCCACAGAAATAAGGGGACGTAAAGGTGAAAAAACTAAATGTAAATCATATCTTTATGTGTGCAATGTTCTATTGATGCAGTATATCAAAGCATTAAACTATGAAAATATGGTTGAATGTTAAGGACAGGAGTCCTGAAACAAGATAACAGGCTATGTTGTGTGTGTGCGTGCATGCGTGCATGTGTGTGTCTTACCCCAAGGGAATATAACCTACAATGTCCATATCATAGATCTTAGGAAGATGCAAGGGGCCAGAGATTGCTGTGGCCACTACCACCTGTATATAAGGATGAGGAGATACAAATAAAATACTACATTTTTAACACCTAATCACATAAAAGTGATTTAAGTATATTATATGTAGTGTTGTGTATACATATATGTAGGCATTACAATCAGGCAACTCAAGTAATAATAGGCCATATAAATGTCCATTACTAATAAATTCTAACAAGCGATACATTTTATTCGAAATGCGCATTACTTGATTCTGTCCATCACTTACGACAACAATCTCTACAGGAATAGGAAAGGGCAGCTTGTGTCGGTAGCGTGCGCTCAACTCCTTCACCACCACCAGCACCACACAGCTGACCAGAGCAAAGACCAGCGACGCTACATTGGTGTGGGGCAGTCCACGGCATATGTCTACTAGAGTCTGAGAAAAAAAAGGCATGTCAAGTAAATTGTATTTGAATTGCACACTACAAACACATGGGGAATTCAAATGTGTCTTGCACAGCAGAAATAGAACAATGAACTAGAAAGACAGAAAGAAAGAAAGACAGAAAGAAAGAAAGAAAGAAAGAAAGAAAG
>JAVQJS010021111.1:0-16983 GCA_036024795.1 Galaxias rostratus | reverse complement strand
CCCCCCCCCCCCCCCCCCCCCCCCCCCCCCCCCCCCCCCCCCCCCCCCCCCCCCCCCCCCCCCCCCCCCCCCGGGGAGGGGGTTATCACATCTGGTAAACGCTCCGGCTCAAACCCCTCTGTAGCAGCGCAGGGACCCAGGCCTCTTCAACGGGCGTCAAGCCTCTCCATGGAGACCCAGCAGGGGGCTGGTAGTCTGTTCAGGGACTAAGCCCATGTTTGGACAAATAACTGCCTTTTTCCTCACCAGGGGGCCGACCTGCACCCAGTGTGTGCTGTGGTCCATACAAGTTTATTTCATGGTTCTTCCCACACGGTCGTTTCCCTAGTGCGTTGTTCATGAGTAACGCTCCGTTTAGCTCGATTCGTTAATGCTGCATTACGCCAAATGAGTATAAACTAAAGGGATATTAACAGCATGCGCACTTCTGTACTGGTCAACAATGTAGGTTATGCCTTAAACATTTTAAATGTAAAAATGTAATCCAGCTAAAAGAATTAGACTATTTAGTTTAGTCAAACTAATCAAGACACTTGTGTTGACGCTTCATTGGTGGAGACTGTGGTGCCGCCCGCGGGCGTGCGTTTACGAGGAATGGTCCGCAAAGAACGCTGCAGGACGCAGTCAGATGGTACATGCTGATAGCCGTGTGACATGGAGCGGGATGAACCAAACCCTGGAGATCTAAAAATTAGAACTGTAAAATTGTTAGATTGATACATAATCCTATCCCTCTGTATTCAGTGTTCATAATTAGTTCACATACCAAACAAATTAATTGTAAAAACGTTTTTGAAATGATTACGGAGAACTTTTTTTTTTTTTTTTTTTTAAATCTAACCATAAAAAGCGCCCGGAGTATTTGAAATACCTCTCATTTTAACATGTCTGTCGAAGGAATAATGGTGATTTAAGAGCATGTCGCCTCGGTAAGACTTTATGACGTTGGACAGGAGGGGATGCTGCTTGCGGGCAGCCTGGAGTCAGGTGAGGGTTCACAGCGCCATTCTTTATGGAACAACAGACCAAGCTAGGTAAGACCAGGTGCGGGCCTGTAATGAATAGGAGGAGGAAGCAAGAGTCAGATAACGCTGTGATAAGCAACTGGCTGTGCTAGAAAACGTTCCCCATGCTGTGTGAGAACGTAAAGAGAAGATACTTTATAAGTGACTCTCTGGTCCTATGTTACCAAAAATCCACCTTGAGGTCTTCAGACACACATGGTGAAATTTCGATCGATCAATGAGCATCCATTTTTCACGCGATCCTGCTAATTGGACGTAGGCCAAACCACAGTGGTAATTTTATGAGTAGTAAACGCAGTCCGAGTAACTTTAGGTGACTGCGTATTACAACAGTGGGTAAGTGCCTACTATTTTGTGTGCAACAGGAACGCATGTATGGAGGGAGGGATCGGTGAGGGCGTTGATCTATCCCTTGTTTAAGTGAGGAGGGAGGGAGAGGGAGCACTACGATGGAAGAGAGGAAAAGTGAATCCGTTTTGTGCAACGCTTGAAGGGAAAACCAGCCTGTCGTAGCGACGCCGAAGCTTCACACTTCTTTTTTCCACTTTATTTTTTCATCGCCAAAATCAGGCAAGCAAATGGATGCCCAGGAAAGTGTTTTTTTCGCTTAAAATGACTGCGTGTCTTTAATACCGTACTTTACAGTTAACAATTCAAAGGGGGGAACGCGTTCAATAAATATGGTAAGACGATATTGCCTCTCGTGGTTAGAAGCCATGGGTCGATAGAAGGCTATGGACTCCGCCAACTCAGGAGAGGGAGTGCGCGCATCTGCTTTTCGGAACTTTTTCCCTGCATTTTGCCTGGAATAAAAGTTCACTGACAACGGTGGATTGGGAAAACTTTGTTTTAATTATATTATCTAGATTGGAAGGATGGCCGGACCTGCTTTATTTCTTTTGTGGAGTGTTTCGACGTTGTTTTGGGATGTCCAGGGCTCCTCATATCCACAGCGGTATAACCTGTACAACGGACAGACACAGGCGCAGCATCAGAACGGCGGCGTCCGCGCAGCAAGCAGACACAGGTAGTTTGCACACACACACGCACGCGGCGAGTTACTTTCTACGCATGCACAGGCACGTGCACGCAAACAAACGAATGACCACCCAAGGAGTTTGTATGTGTACGTGTGAGCGAGTGAGTTGGTTGAAGTAAACGGACAACATGGAGAGAAAGTGGGTGTGTATGACAGAAACTAATCTTCTCAATCTAAAATGTAGCATATCTGATATCATATTTGACCTGTTGCCAATTCTAGGCTGTTAAGCATGTCATAGTTGATAAGCACCCATTTTCAATCAAGTGGACAAGGTGTGCCTTAAGTGTGCAGAAATAGACGAGATTATACTCCCGCTGGTAAGGATAAACCGCAAATCATCCCAACATCTCTTTGAAACCGCTCCACTGCGCTTTTATGACGAGGGGGCTGGAGTCTGTACATCAAAGCCAGTCAGCTGGGTAGAAGCTTCCCGTTTCCAGCAACTGAGAGGCGACGTAAATGAAACGCAGATGAACACTGCCTAACTCCTCCGAATGTTCCATAAAAACAAACCTGTCTGACCCCCCTTCTGTGCAAGTCTTACACGGGCACCTGATTAGGGGTGTGTGTGTGTGTGTGGTGTGTGTGTGTGTGTGTGTGGTTGTGTGTGCGTGTGTGTGTGTTTGTGGTGTGTGTGTGTTTGTGTGTGTGTATTGTGTCTGTGTGTGTGTGTGTGGTGTGTGTGTGTGTGTGTGATGTGTGTGTGTGTGTTAAGTGTGTGTGTGTTTGGTGTGTGTGTGTGTGTGTGTGTGTGTGTGTGTGTGTGTGTGTGTGTAGACAGCATCGAGGCCAATGTGGAGAATGCAGACATCAGTGTTCAGAATGCCACCCAGCAGCTGGCCCAAGCAGCTGCCTATCAGGTAACTCCGCAGGTTACCCATTCCCTCTCCAGCAGAGCTACTCCATCCGGTTACCCATTCCCTCTCCAGCAGAGCTACTCCATCAGGTTACCCACTCCCTCTCCAGCAGAGCTACTCCATCAGGTGTATGTAGTAAACATTAAAGAGATACTGCTCAAGTTGATGAAGGGAACACACAATCATCACAGATTAACACTCAGGCAATTAAACCTCTGGGATATCAGCCTGTCCAGTTAGGTAGCACAAATGGCTGTAAATCAAATTCAAATATTTTGGTCATTGGGAAAATGATTTCCCCCTTCGTAATGGGGACTGCCCGTAGCCTCCTCCACCAGCCTTTGACCAGGATCAAGGATCCATCTTTGAAGGCTTCTCCACAATATCAGGCTTGGGACCATCACAGCCTGTTTCTAAACATTCAGTAACATTTTGCTCTGTTCATGTCTTTCTGTTTCAGCGGAGTTCCAGGAAGAGAATCTGCATCCTGCTTGTGGTTTTAGCAGTGGTGGCTGTCATCGTTGGGCTCATCATCTGGGGGGCCACGAAGGGATGACCCCTGACCCCTGACCCTTTGCAACCCTCCTCTTCCTCATCTAGGGCGGGGCCACTAACAGATGACACCTGACCCCTGACCCTTTATCATCCTCCTCTTCATCATCTGGGGGGGCCACTAAGGGATGACCCCTGACCCCTGATCATCCTCCTCTTTCTCATCTGGGGGGGACCACACTCAGGGATGACCCCTGACCATCTTCCTCTTCCTCATTGGGGGGGGGGGGGACTTAGGGATGACCCTTGACCCCTGACCTTGACCCCTTGCCAACCTCCTCTTCCTTGCTTTCACTCTTTCATTGACTCTTGACTGAGCTTATGAGCTTATGTTCCCTGGCAGCTTAGTGTAAAGTTGAGACACTGTTCTATGCTGTTCTAACAGTCTATTCTATGCTGTTCTAACAGTCTGATCTATGCTGTTCTAACAGACTGTTCTATGCTGTTCTAACAGACTGTTTTATGCTGTTCTAACAGTCTGTTCTATACTGTTTTAACAGTCTGATCTATGCTGTTCTAACAGTCTGATCTATACTGTTCTAACAGTCTGATCGATGCTGTTCTAACAGTCTGTTCTATACTGTTCTAACAGTCTGTTTTATGCTGTTCTAACAGACTGTTCTATGCTGTGCTAACAGACTGTTCTATACGTTTCATATTTGTTTTATTCCACAAATGTTTTGATGTGTTGTGTTTTCCAATGTTTTTGCCCTACTGTCACTAAAGCAGACCTTTATTAAAGAACCCTACTGTCACTAAAGTAGACCTCTACCCCAGACCTGCCCACATTCAAAACTTTGTTTGAGACAGTGACTTTTGCAATAATGTCATTTTTTATTTTTTAGAACCGTTTAATGATCTTATGATAATGGATGATTTTCTGATGACATAATATGAGTGCTTATTATTAAATGATGATTGAATGATGATTTCTGATATGATATGGATGAAACAGTTAAATGATGATTACTTATATGTGATTGCTTATATTTCAATTATTCCAGTGCACTGATTTAATGATTGTGCAATAAGTTTAGATAAATATTTAAACGTCAAACCTTTTTCCTGTGGGGGTAACACCTCTCTTCGTCTGCGCTGTCTGGCAGTTTGGCATCCATTTGTTTTCTACTAATTATGGCCATGGAAACTCGGTCACATATATCATCTTAAATCTTTGTAAGGTTCTTCTTAGATTTGTCTTAGCAAATGCTTTAAAATATGTCAGATTTACAAAGTTTTCTGAAACAGCGGAATTGTTTGTATCGTGTCGGTTCTAAAATTGATGAAACACACTTCTTCCTAAATCGGCTGTTGCTAATCAGTATAGTTAACCGCCTTGCCAATGCCCATAAAAACGCATGAAACTGCAGGGCCGTGTGCAAATCAGCTGTAATTTGGTAGCATCAATGGTGACATAAAACAACACATAAAAAGATGAACGGGATCATAATACTCGTTATTGGAATGTTGCGTCCGGAAAAGGTTGCACAATTACACCGGGCTGCCCCAAAGGTCTGCAGTTTACTGCGCTGCTGGCACGTATGTACAAAATAAGTATGTTGAGTTGAAGGATCAAGGCTGTGGAGAATTGCAGCAGGGCACCTGCTTACTAGCCTATTTTTATCTTGTGAAAATAACCTTAAACCGACAGAAATGTTTAGTACTAACCCATTAGGATATTGTTTATGTTTTCCTATTGTATTGCCTTACTGCCCTCTATCTTGCTTGTGTCCGCTTTTGTTAATCGCTTTGTACACACGAGTATAGGGGCGAAACAGACTACGGTAGGGTTAGATTCTGACACTTAGTAACACATTCGGTCCGTGTTACAGACTTGGCCCAGAATGTGGAGGGCCGGTATGGGTTGGGCTTAAATGATTTTGACCCGTTGAGAATTCAGTACATCAGCGATTATGTAAATAATTGAAAATATGTTGTACTTTAAATCCAGTAATATTGTACAACTGTAGAATTTAAGGAAACGTAACAGTTTATTTAGAGTTAACATTCCGCCTTAAAATGTGCTTATGCACCTGAGAGTGCAAAGATTTCGTTTTTACACACGAACAAGTCCCAAAAAAGAAAACATGGCTGAATGTCAAAATCTTCGTGCAAACCTGAGTGGTTGGATTTGAGGAAAAACTCTCTTTAGAAGAATGATTGATGAATGAGGCCCAATGTTTTAACACACAACGCCAGTGTACGTTAAAGTAATTGAAAGATGTTGTACAGTCCTATCTACCTGTCTAACCCTAAAACTGTCTAACCCTCCCCCCGTCTAACCCTGACCCCTCCACCAAGACCAGTGTAAGTCAAACAAATAGGAATGAGAACATTCAGCTTCACATTTCCTGGTGAGCATGCTGCAGGATGACCTTTGAACCAGCAAGTGGCAATAGAAAACCATTTCACATCAGTTCTATGGGCTGCAACAACAAATCTGGGGAAACCAGATACTGGATGTTATGATCTCCTGATAGTGGATGTTGTTGTCGTAGTGTAGAGGTATTGTAGATGTTGTGTTAGGGCTAACCAACATTAAGGTATTGATTATGTTGGATGATGTGAATATATTTTAGTTTCACCACATGTGAATATGATCACCACACATAATGTTAAAAACGTATACTGTGTGTACCGCATATAATGATGATACAACAATATTTAAATATAACTTGTAAACAACTATAAATGTTACCAAGCGCTTTGCATGTGCAAATCAATACATAAGATACATTTAAAGCCATTAAAGGCTTTGTGGTTTTCATGGTCTTGTGTTAACGTGGTGTCAATACCTTTCTACACACTGTAAAATGTCTGTGGGAGGATGAAAACATTAACGTGGTGTCAGTACCTTTCTTCACACTAAAGGTCTTTGGGAGGATGAAAACATTACGGTTCAGATCTGACCTCTGGAAAATAAACATTCCAGTTCCAGCCTCCAGGGCGGATGGCTTTCAGTGGGTTCCTGGTGGGAATATTTGGAACATCTGAAATGAAGATGGGGATAGGCTGCTACAGAATACAGCCTCCTGATTGGCCCTGTGGGGCTCCTGGTCAATATTGAATGTATCACCCTCATTGAGCTCTCCGTGTCAACATTGGTGTTTTTAACCTACCACGGCTGTAAAGGCCTGTTAAACCGAGCAGCAGTGGATTCCATTACACACACACACACACCCACACACACACACACACACACACACACACACACAGTGAGCCGCTGGTTGCTCTCTGCCAGGAATGTTTTGTCTTAAGAACGGTGCGTGATAGTAGGCAAAGGTCTTTACTTTGGATGACGAAGCCTATTGCCTCTTGACTCGTTCAAGTAGTTAGGATCTGTCTGGGTTAGGGTCTTTCCTTTAGCTTATTGCCTCTTGACTCGTTCAAGTAGTTAGGATCATTGCTTTAGCTTATTGCCTCTTGACTCGTTCAAGTCGTCAAGATCCGTCTGGGTTAGGGTCTTTGCTTTAGCTTATTACCTTTTGACTCGTTCAAGTAGTTAGGATCCGTCTGGGTTAGGGTCTTTGCTTTAGCTTATTGCCTTTTGACTTGTTCATGTAGTTAGGATCCGTCTGGGTTAGGGTCTTTGCTTTAGCTTATTGCCTTTTGACTCATTCATGTAGCTAGGATCCTTCTGGGTTCGGGTTTGGGTCTTTGCTTTGGATGACGTAGGTAATTGCCTCTTGACTCGTTCAGGCTGTTGGGATCTGTCTGGCACTGGCATTTAACTGTGGGGAACCTATGGGAGATAATTTAGGGTGTGCATTTTTAATGTGTAAAACAACGTTTTTAACAACATTAACCAGGGTAAAGATAGGTCGGTGGGTGGGTTTGAAAGATGGTTGAAGAGTTGGAATTGCGAATTAGATAGAAATCCGTAGTTGAGATGCTTGACCTAGAAAATGCACGCTGCCCAAAGTGCTTAGGTTTTGCTGTGAGAATGACCATCTGAAGAGGAACGTAATGTCCTCGTGGAATGGCTGGGTTTTAGGAGCTCAGCGAGACGGGGAGGGGCCAAGTTATGTAAAGGTTTTTAGGTAAGGAGAATGATGGTGTAGGCTCTGTGCTGGCTGACTAGAGGCCAGTGAAGGTCAAACAGGACAGGGGTTATGTGTCGTTTGGTTGAAGTGAGAAAACAAGCGGCAGTTGGAGTTTATAGAGGGAGGTAGCGCTGATGCTGAAAAGAAGTGATTTGCAATGATCAAGTAATTAAAAAACACATTATAACATGAGTGACAGCTAAGTAGATCCTACATACTGTTCACTGACGGGCCCTTGCTCCTCTGGAGACCCCTGGTTGCCTATAGCAACAAGGAACTTCCAGACTGAAACATTAAATAAACATTGAAGAACTGTAGCTATTGAAGCCTGTGTGGGACACTGCGCACAGCGACATGCTCACAGTCTGGCGAGAGTCATTTATTCTCAATGAGGGTCATCCACACCACTAAGGCTAACCCTGACCCCAGCGTGATACTACAGCAGTGTATCAGCGTGGTACTGCAGCAGTGTATCAGCGTGATACTGCAGCAGTGTATCAGCGTGATACTGCAGCAGTGTATCAGTGTATCAGCGTGGTACTGCAGCAGCAGTGTATCAGGGTGGTACTGCAGAAGCAGTGTATCAGGGTGGTACTGCAGAAGCAGTGTATCAGCAGTGTATCAGTGTTGTACTACAGCAGTGTATCAGCGTGGTACTGCAGTAGTGTATCAGCGTGATACTGCAGCGTTGTATCAGTGTATCAGCGTGGTACTGCAGCAGTGTATCAGCGTGATACTGCAGCAGTGTATCAGCGTGATACTGCAGCAGTGTATCAGAGTGATACTGCAGCAGTGTATCAGTGTATCAGCGTGGTACTGCAGCAGTGTATCAGTGTGATACTGCAGCAGTGTATCAGTGGTTCAGCGTTGTACTACAGCAGTGTATCAGCAGTGTATCAGTGTGGTACTGCAGAAGTGTATCAGCGTGATACTGCAGTAGTGTATCAGCGCGATACTGCAGCAGTGTATCAGCGTGGTACTGCAGTAGTGTACCAGTACATTCTGGAGTAGCTTAGGTCAACAGTGTGTCTGTGGGCGGAGAGAGGCAGCATTCTTTCTGCTGGAATGTCCGCTGGCTCTCACACAGGCCCTCTTTGTGTCAGAGCATCAGGCCTTACCCTAACCTCAGTGTAGCTCTGTGTTCAAATAGTCACAGTCTGTCTCACTCTGCAGCTCTACACAGCCCCCTTACCCCGACCTCAGTGTAGCACTGTGTTCAAATAGTCACAGTCTGTCTCACTCTGCAGCCCTACACAGCACCGTAACCTCAGTGTAGCACTGTGTTCATATAGTCACAGTCTGTCTCACTCTGCAGCTCTACACAGCACCGTAACCTCAGGGTAGCACTGTGTTCAAATAGTCACAGTCTATCTCACTCTGCAGCTCTACACAGCTCCCTTACCCCGACCTCAGTGTAGCACTGTGTTCATATAGTCACAGTCTATCTCACTCTGCAGCTCTACACAGCCCCCTAACCTCAGTGTAGCGCTGTGTTTGTATGGTCACAGTCTGTGTCATTCTGCATAATATCTGGTCCTCATTTTAAAAGCAGATAAAAACATGTGGGATTCTGTCTGTTTTCCTCTTGCGTTCATTCCGAAGAAGCAAATGTACTTACAGAAAAAAAAATGCTGGATGGTTTTTTTTCTAACCGACTGTTTTTACGAGACTGGTTTCATCCGACTGGCTAGGTGTGTAGTGTTTGGCTGACCTCCACTGTTCCTGTTACAGCAGGAAATACCAAACATGGGCAGTCCCACTCTAAATAGCACCTATGTGCCACGGCACCTGTGTAAAGAGACCACTGTCAGAACTTCACGAAAACAACTCAGCAGTGAGACAGACTCAGAGGAAATGAACTGTTTTGAGCTTTAGGATGCCCGGTTGGAAATACGTTGTATGGCCGCATTAGGCCATGTCTGTGTTGATGTTATAGGAATGTTATGTTAGTTGTTAGGTGGGATATACTTTTTAGATTTGTGTGGAGGTACAGTTTGTATGTGCAGAGATGGTGTCTGGGCTGTAAGGTTCAGCACAGCACACTGAGGCCACAACAACAGTTTGTCAGTCAAAGCATATTTCCTTTACATTAACCTTACATTTAGGACTGTCAAAGTTAATGTTTCATTATACCCTCGCAACTATTAATATTTAGTCTTATATCAGATGGCAACTTTAAAGCTATGGAGAAAGAAAATGCTATTTTTTACAGTTCAGCTACAAACCCTGCCAGACAAGTCGGTCAAAAAAATCTGATATTTGCAGGTACTGTCACTTACCTTTAGTTAATACTGGAGAACATGTAATCTTAGATAGCCTAGCACATGGCTAACACAGACAGTCCCGTTAGCTCGACACGTCCTCCTCGTAAGTCCAGGTGTGTCCCCATGTGAGGTAGGACACCATCTTGTTCTGCTTTTCTGAAGCGTGAGCTTTTGATACTGATGTAGTTAGTTGACCACTATACCATGTAAACAATGAGCGTGGTGTTTTCAGTCAGAACGCAGATCTTCAAGCTGTTTTGCATGCAGTGGAACACCAGCGTGAGAAAACGTTCCAGCCTGTTTGAGTGAAGCGTGGAGGCAGTTATTATATAATATATATATATATATATATATGTATATCTCTAATATATATATATATATATATTATAATATAATATAATTTTATTAAGGACTGCCACATTTTGACATGACTGGCTGTTTGTGTTCCTGACTAGTGACACTGACTGGCTGTTTGTTCCTCACTAGTGACTCTGACTGGCTGTTTGTGTTCCTCACTAGTGACTCTAACTGGCTGTTGGTGTTCCTGACTAGTGACTCTGACTGGCTGTTTGTTTCTGACTGGCTGTTTGTGTTCCTCACTAGTGACTCTGACTGGCTGTTTGTTTCTGACTAGTGACCAACTGGCTGTTTTTGAGTACCTTATTAGTAACTAGTCATTTCATGCCAAAGTCAATTTTACCTGAACTCTCAAATCAACACAGGGGTTTCGAAACAGGTGTGGCTGGCTGGGAAAGGTTGCCACGGCAATGTGTTTTTCTTTCACCAGCCTTCTAAGGGCATCCATTTTGATTCATGTGGCTGTTCTGTTCCTTTGAAAGGTTGTATGTGATGGCAGCTTGGCCCGAGGATGAAATGTTCCTGCTCCTTCACTCCCTCGGTTTCTGTCAAGTCAAAGTGTCTCTTGTTGCTCCACATATATTTGGCTTAAATGGGTCAGCTATGATCCAAACCAGCCTTCTCTTGAAGTACACTCCAATCTAAATACACTCAATTCATCTCTAACCATAACCAAATCCGAATTCCTGAAATTCGTCTCGAACCCTAAACAAATCCAAATTCCTTCAACTCGCCTGAACCATTCCAAAGATTAATCTAGGCTGAAACACATCATTACAGTGTTTCCATATCATTAACACAAAAACACAAGATGTTAAGTAAAACAATGTAAAGATCATGATATATTACAGAGCTGTGATGAAAGAAATATAATGCAGAGCCATGTTAATAGTGATGTGATAGAGCTGTGATGATCATGATGTACACATTGGTCCACGCACGCACGCACGCACGCACGCACACACACACACACACACACACACACACTTGTGCTGCATACATGTACATAGAGTTATAAACACTCACATACTCATACAATATAGGCATATATATATATATATGTACACACATACATGCTCAAATTAACATTCACACATACTGTATGTATATGCTGACTTGTGCATACAAACATGTACATATGCATACACACAGACGGGTGACCAGACTCACAAACAGTTTTTTACCCACAGGCCATCAGGCTTCTCAACCCGTGACATTAACCCCAAGGATCACATTGATCACATGACTCTCATATGTATGTATGCTCACTCCCTATGGACCTTCAATCACATGACATCACAATCCTATGCACATATTCATCAAGACTCCTGCACTTTATATATTTGGAATATTTTGCACTCCAATTTTCACTGTCCATATCCCCCATCTGTACATATGATGTATGTCTTCGTTAATTTTGTATTATTTATATTTCTGGTATGGATATTTTGGCTCTGTTCTACGTAGTTGTTGCCTGCCCTGTCATAAGAATTTCTTTGCTCAGAATGATCCTGTATTATACTGTGCATTTAACAAATAAAACACTTTGAACTTTGAACAAACAGGTGTACACACACACAAAGACAGAGACACACTCAGCAGTACGCTAATGTGTGTGTGTGTGTGTGTGTGTGTGTGTGTGTGTGTGTGTGTGTGTGTGTGTTCATGCACAGACAGATACTCACACACGAAGCAGTATGTGAAAGAACGCTAGGGCAGCTGCTACTGTGTGGTCATCAGCCAACCGCAGCCATGAAGGAAGATGTCCTTATAAGGCCGTGCTTCCTCTGGAGAGTCTGTGTGCAGGCCTCACATTCCTGCTGAGACGCTTTCCATTTCCCAGCTGCTGCTGGAAGAAGAGGAGGAGGAGGAGGAGGAGGAGGAGGAGGTTCCGAGGCTGGCCCGGGACCACAGCCCAGTCTGGTCCGTTTCCGGTGGCCCCCCGCCCACAAAGGGAGCTCACCTCCAGCCTCCTCTCTGCAGGGAGCACTGCTTACCTCTGAGCTTTGGCAACAAGGGACGCCGGGTTCTGCACTGGAAAAACAACGTTAATCAAAGATCTAAAACTGGTGTAAATAAATGTATTTAAGTCAAACTTGATGACATGTTCCATTATATTAATCCCTGTAATGATTATCTTCCTAACCATACTCTGTCATAAATGATTATTTATGATGATGATATTAATATTTTATATATAATTAATATTAATATATTTATATAATATGATGATCATCTTCATCACCCTAATAATAAGTTGTGGGGGGTGGTGGTATGTGACAACTGGCCATTCATAGGGACAGGTTGTATTGAGGGAGTATGTGACCGCTGTGTCCATTAATAGACAGGTTGTGTCGAGGGGGAATGTGACCACTGTGTCCATTCATAGGGCTGTATTGTGTCGAGGGGGTATGTGACCACTGTGTCCATTCATAGGGACAGATTATATTGAGGGGGTGTGTGACCACTATGTTCATTCATAGGGCTGTATTGTGTTGAGGGGGTGTGTGACCACTATGTCCATTCATAGGGACAGGTTGTGTCGAGGGGGTGTGTGACCACTGTGTCCATTCATAGGGCTGTATTGTGTTGAGTTGTGTGTGACCACTGTGTCCATTCATAGGGACAGGTTGTGTCGAGGGGGGAATGTGACCACTCTGTCCATTCATAGGGACAGGTTGTGTCGAGGGGGTATGTGACCACTGTGTCCATTCATAGGGACAGATTGTGTCGAGGGGGTATGTGACCACTGTGTCCATTCATAGGGACAGATTGTGTCGAGGGGGTGTGTGACCACTGTGTCCATTCATAGGGCTGTATTGTGGTCCTGGTGTGCGGTCCTGCAGCCGTTAGAGGTATAAACAGTTCCAGGAGTCTTGAGGCTGTTCTTTGTGCAGCGAAGGCTTCCAGACGGCAGGAATGTGCCCTCCAGATCCTGGTCTGGGAAGGAGGGAGGGGGCCAGGAAACTGCCAAGGAATGCTGAGAATGTCCATGTTTGTGCAGGGCAGTATTCCATTCAGACAGCCTGCACGTCACCGTCCACCGCCTGTATAAAGAGGGTCGATTTTCTGTCTCGAACTCAGAACGCTGAAGCCAACTCAAGGTGCAACAACAACCCAAGAAGAGAACAGGGATCCTTTGGAGATTGAGAACCATCAGCAAACCCAGTCTAAACCACGCTAGAACACCAAGGGTGACACCTGAGCAGAACCTAAGGAACGCTTTGAGGCCAATACATTCACCAAAGAAGACTGCTGCATAAACCTGCGTGTCACTTCTTTAAGAGAGGAAAGCAGAATGAGGGCTGGGATGAAACAAATGATTGTGCTCTCACTCCTGTCGCTCGCCATGTCACACCTGGTAAGTGAAACACTAAAGTTGGAAAATACCCACAAGAGTTTAGCTGTAGGTGTTTTACTTGGATTGCATAGATACTGACAGCTATGACTGTATATGGAAAACATGAGTGTTTTTGTTTGTGTCTAAGGTAATGTGTGTATCTGTGAGTGAGTGTTAGACACAGGGCATGTGTATGGTGTCCGTGACAGAGAAAGACAGAGGGTGTGTTAATGGTGTCTGTGACAGACAGAGATTGTGTGTGAGTGTGTGTGCGAGAGAGTAAAGGCTCCTAACAGACCTTCTCTCCTCCCTGTAGGCTTGGGGGCAGGAGTGCAGTGGGCAGTGTGTGTGTCCCTCGGAGACCCCGCAGTGCCCCCTAGGGGTGAGTCTGGTACCGGATGCCTGTGGCTGCTGTCGTGTGTGTGCCAGGCAGCTGGGGGAGCTGTGCTCAGAGAGGGACCTGTGTGACCCCCACCGGGGCCTGCGATGTGACTATGGCTCCCCAAGCAACCGCAAGATTGGAGTCTGCACTGGTGAGTCCTCTGAGCCTACCTACCCCCCCTCTTTAAGAACCTCTGTACCCCCGTTCCCAACCAGACACTAACACGTACCCCCCCCCCCCCAGCTAAAGGAGGTGCAGCCTGTGTGTTTGGAGGGCTGGTGTACCAGAGTGGCGAGTCCTTCCAGAGCAGCTGTAAATATCAGTGCACATGCATGGACGGAGCCCTGGGCTGCGTACCTCTCTGCAGCATGGACATCCGGCTACCCAGTCCAGACTGTCCCTCCCCACGCAGGGTGAAGGTCCCTGGGAAGTGCTGTGAGGAGTGGGTCTGTGACTCCCACTACTCACACAGCGTCATGGGCTCAGCTCTGGCAGGTGAGCCTCCAACAGCTTCATTGACCAATCCACCACGGTGGTGGTGGTGGTGGTGTTTGCTCACCATGGTGTTGGTGGTAGTAGTAGTATTGTGAAGTAAACGTCTTGTTTCTTTTCAGCTTACAGAGAGGAGGACACCTTTGGACCAGACCCCTCTCTGATGAGAGACAACTGCCTGGTTCAGACCACAGAATGGAGTGCCTGCTCAAAGACTTGTGGCCTTGGAATCTCCACACGGGTCACCAATGACAACCGGGACTGCAGTCTAGAGAAGCAATCCCGTCTGTGCATGGTGCGACCCTGCGAATCCCATCTGGAACAAAGCATCAAGGTAGGGTCATGACCCCGGCCCTAACACGCACCCACACTTTGACCTCCTCTGTCTGATAGCTGTAATAACCCGTTTCTAATCTGTCTCCACAGAAAGGAAAGAAATGCATCCGTACCCCAAGAGTTTCCAAACCAATGAAGTTTGAGATCTCGGGCTGCACCACCACCAAAACCTTCAGGCCTAAGTTCTGTGGAGTGTGCACGGACGGGCGATGCTGTACCCCCCACAGAACCACCACACTCCCAATGGAGTTTAAATGTCCCGACGGAGGAGTCATGAAAAAACACATGATGTTCATCAAGTCCTGTGCTTGCCACTTCAATTGCCCAGGAGAGAACGACATCTTCGAGTCAATGTACTACAAGAAGATGTTGGGCGACATAGCCTGAACAATTTGACTCTCAGTCTACAGATGAATACAAAGGAAAGGACTTTCCTGTTGCAGAACAATATTTGTTTTTGCAATTTTAGATCTGGAGCTTCAAAAGTTAGGAAACTTGTATTTTTATTGTACTACAAAGTTAGTTTGAATGACCAGGTCAACTAGAGAACCTTGAAAGACAGAGGGCTGCTTGTTAGCTCTGCTAAACTTCTGCACTATAGTCCTAATTTATGGACCGCCTTGACCAGCCTTACCATGGTGGCCAAAAAGAGGGTGGTGGCTCCCTCTACAGGCCACAGAGGGAGGTGGCTCCCTCTACAGGCCACAGAGGGAGGTGGCTCCCTCTACAGGCCACAGAGGGAGGTGGCTCCCTCTACCACCGCTGACTGGCAACAGACTGGAGGGAGGTAGCACCCTGGCTGACTGAACCACAGTGTTCTTGTTTGGCACTGAGAATACCCATGCTGATTAAGGCTTTAAGGGAATAAGATAAGACTGGAACGTACATGCATTGTTATGTTGTAAATGTTGTTCATGTATTTGTAATGATTAATTTAATTCAAAGAGGTAAATGTTTTGTAGAAACAATTCAATGATGACTTTGAACTATTTTATTGACTGTGTGACCAAAATGTTACAAAATGTTTTTTCTGTAAAGTTTAAAATAAAGTTTTATATTTTTTTACATAAGTGTTTGCACAATTGAGGGTTCTTCCAGGTTAACACTGCCCTAATTAACAGGAAAGCGAACAATACTTAGCAGAACAATTATAGACAGATTACACTTATAATTCAGCAGTCTTTTACGTCATCACAAAGGAACATGATTAGAATTTCCCTATTAACTTATCACGCAAAGAGCCCTGATACACAGTTGGGTGCTCCTTGTCACTGCACCCAGTGTTCAGATCTGCTGTGTTGCAGTTTGATACTTGTGATCCTCTCTGTTAATCTCTTGTATACCTATGCTATAGACTACCATGCATCCATTATCTGCTTATCCTATGCAGGGTCACGGGGAGACTGGAGCCTATCCCAGCCGACTTCAGGCGAGAGGCGGGGTAGACCCTGGACAGATCGAGATACCATCTAAGAAAGCCAAAAACTAAAAATATGGATGTTTTTCATGTTAGAGTAGGGGTTAGGGGCTGAGGGGTTAATGGTTACTTTGCTAGTGGGGAACATGTTCAAATAATCTGTAGGGTATCCGGATATATGTGGTTTTTGTGGTTGGGGAAGCAGGCTGCAACGCCTTCTACCGCACTAGCAGAAGTTGCAGTTGCTTGTTCTCTGGGGGTTCCGGCGTGAGGCCTACTTGTAGTTTGCCATCCAGAAAGGAAAGGAAAGGAACCTGGCCAATTCACTTTCACAAGGCAAATTGACAGTGTTTTCAAGTTGTGAGGGTATCTGGAAGTTGAGGCATACCAGTGAGCGACAAGGTGCAAATTCCAAGTTTGAGGTGGTTTGAAGTATATCAGGTCCTAGTCCAACACATGCTCCCCAAACAATGGCACACCGCCCTTTTTATTCAAACTAACCAGGAAGTCTCACCAAATCTCGTGGCAAGTCTTGCAATACTTTAGACCATGGGTTTCAAACTCTGGCCTGTGAGCCAAATTTGATCCGCGGGGTAATTATATTTCACCCGTGAGACAATACCGAATTACTACTAGAGCTGGCCCGCCGCTATTATACAGCGAATTCACCACTAATATTACGAATCCCATAATGCTCTGCTGTTTTCGCGCGCCAATCAGGACAGGACCCAGAAACGCTCTCTCCTCTATGACAATGGTTATAGCAACATAGACACTACAACGGTCAGCGAGCTAACCGTTCCCAGAAATGGCGAAAAGAAAGGCAGAAAACAGGAGCTTTCTGGAAAAGTGGGAGGCAGAAAATCTGTTTACATA
>JAVQJS010021101.1:0-12619 GCA_036024795.1 Galaxias rostratus | reverse complement strand
GTGAGTGCAGCAGACTATGTGCGTGCATCCGTCTACATGTCTACGATGGGCAATAACTCTCTAACAGATGCCCACTAAAACACACACACACACACACACACACACACAGAGGCGAACGTGGATAGACGGAGAGTGCTGTTTATCGGGTCCTCAGAGGACATTACAACAACAAGCAGTGGCAAGTGGTGGCATCGGAGGCTTTTTTGTCTCTTGAATTTCTTTTCCATCTCCTCAGGTTCGGCGCCGGGTCCCCAGACTGCCTAACACACTCCCAGATACTGGCTCTGTGTCTCCCCTCGGCGGGGACCTCCATTATCCGCCGGCTTTGCAGCATCTAGTAAACAAGCGGCAAGAGATTCCATCTCGGAGTCGGCTGGCCCTGCCTCCCGTCCTAATGAAGGCCGGGCTGGTTGCGTCGGGCTCAGTGGAGGGACCTGATTAGGAACGCATCTCGGGGCCCCCAGTCATCATTAATAGATTGACTAAAACCTTTTCCTCTGGCACCTTGCCTTTGAAACGGAAAAAAGAGGAACGCTGCGATACGCTATTTCTGTCGTGCCTTCCTTTGAAAGCTGGGGAACAGTGGCTAGAGGGGGGGGGGGGGGGGCACTTGTGTCGTGAAATCGCTTGAAATGGCTACTTTGGTCCATTTGTCCGGCAAAGTTTGACCTGAACTAATGGCACTCCCGCCCTACGGCGCGTATCTGCCACGAGAAGGTGAGGGTGCTGACAGTTCCCCTTTTTTTTCATTTGTACCTGGGGTGGAAACCTGGAAAACTGAGAAGGAAGGAGAGGCTTACTTCCTGTATCACGGCTCTTAATAAACTCGGGGCGACGCTCGCTGTTGCCCGTGAGGTAATGGGAGGCGGCCATCTTCTTTCGACAGGGTCGTGGGGTTAAAGTTATGGCTTTGCCTGCGGAGGCCCGTAGGGCAGAGAAAACGTCGTGTCAGTGCAACGGCGAAACGAGCAAAGCAACACCCACACAACACTATATCCTCCAGAATGACGATCAAAATCGTCTGCTGCCGCTGCTCGCTTCCTGTTTGTTTCGTTTTGCTGGTTTCACACTGCGGGGTGTTACCTACTTGTTTTTGACTGACACCTTACTCAAACAAGGTTACGCCGATGTCTTAACAAGGTGAACTTAAGAAAACAACAAAAAAAAACGTCTTGCCGACCTCCGTTTTAGACAAAGACTGTATGAAGACGTCAACCTCAGCGTCCTCGTGTTTTCAAACAGCCACTTAAGGAGGTAATTGAATGCTGATTGCATTCCAAGACATGTTAGTCGAGCAGCCCAGACTTAAGAGTGCATTTTGCCTACTCTTTGTCAGATCCAATCAACGGAGCGCGATAAAGCGGCTACCGTCCTAAGCCCGTCTGGGGGAGGAAGCACGAAGGCTTCGACAAAACAGCAACAGCGCTGCCTCATCTCATTATGTCAACAGAGAGACTCGCCCGACCAGAGCCGATACATGTCCTCAAAATGAAACGGGAGGCTCACCAAACCAAGAGACAGAGAGCCTCATTATCAACACACTGCTCCGTTGGTAGGTGGAGTGTCGGTGTGGGGGAGGGGGGAGGGGGGGGGGCAGTTCGTGAAGCCTTAACAATGGTTTTTGACAATCAAACGAACCCAGAAAGAATAGCAATGGACGTCAATCAAACAAGTCAAGTCAATATCTGAGGAGGGAAAACCAGTGGGCACGTTTTCTTTCACCCCATTCTGATTCTGTAACCATGGTTTCGTTTGGATGTTTTCTCTTCAGCTCACACGGATTGCTCTCTCTCTCTCTCTCTCTCTCTTTCTCTCTCTCTCCGTTTCCTCCCTCGTTCCCCTTCTCTCCGCCGAGAACCCTGCCTCATGAGTTTATGTTTGGTAAATGTTGGTTTAGGCCCCATGATTTATTAACTCAGTGAGCTAGGGGTACTCCTCACCCAAACAATTATGTGCTTCTGTAATATGTGTTTAAGGAACCCCTTTCCCCATCAAACAGATAACCTCCCTCCTGTCTGTTCTGGCAACATCCGCCATGTACTAGTTCTCCCACCACGTTATCACGTTCAATTTCTATGTAGAGGCAATTTATTCTCCAATCACGCAACCAAGACATCATATAAACATTCCCATCTACTTTAATAAGGTTAACCTTTTGAAACCCGGCAGAAAAGAAGGGGAATTTTAATAGGAAAGAATCAAAGTGGAAGTGAACAAGGCGACAAAGTCCTTGGCTTGATCAGTGGATTATGGAGCATCAACCAATCTTTAGAGGCTGTGGCTCATCGGGGGGTAATCAGCAGTTTGAGCGCGTTTAGTTTACTTTAGGTTCATGTGCACGTATAAGGATGTGGTGTGTGTGTGTGTGTGTGTGTGTGTGTGTGTGCGCATGTGTGTATGTGTTTGTGTCTGTGTGATCCCGCGGTGGTATGTTTGTGTGTCTGTGAAGGGGTGGGGGTTATGTATGCCCGTGTCTGCGAGAGAAAGCGAAAGAAGGCGCGTCTGTGTGTTGGTGCGACTGTCTGCAAATCTGCAACGAGGTGTCTGTGATGGTGTGTGTGTGTGTGTTGGTTTGAATCCGTGACGTGTGCGTGGGTGTGTGCGTCTGTCTGTGATGGAGCGTGCAATGTCTGTGTGTGTGTGTCTGCGTTCGTTTGAATCTGTAATGGTGTGGGTGTGTGTGTACGATGTTGTGTGTGTGTGAATGCATGTCTGTCTGAATCTGTAATGGTGTGTGTGCGTGTGTGTGTGTGCATGTGCAATGTTTTGTGTGTGTGTGCGTGTGTGTGTGTGAATGTCTGTTTGTCTGAATCTGTAATGGTGTGTGTGTATGTGATGGTGTGTGTGTGTGTGTGATGGTGTGTGTGTGTGTGTGTGTGTGTGTGTGTGTGTGTGTGTGTGTGTGTGTGTGTGTATGCGTGTTGGGGGTCCGTTTATCTACCCTGACAGAAACAATTTACAGCGCTGCCAAACGAAAAGGAAGGGCCCTTCAGGCCGAGAGGGAACTGGAGAGGAACCAAGTCAAGGCAGACAGAGCAGGCGCCACCATGGGAGACCACGCAAATCTACCAGTCCCTTGGGAGGCTCACCATTCTTGTTTGCCACCATTTGTACAGCGCATCGTGCCACAGATGGGTTGACGCGACCTAGCTCAGAAACAATAAATACAAGATTTTACCTTGAAAAAAAGTCTAAACAGAAGGTTATTAGAGAGACTGATTGATTACACGTTCACCCTAACCTCTCGTCAAACCTGCCCAGGACAGACTTTCAATGAAATTGTCTTTTTTTAAAAGATAATTTGAAAAGTTGTCAATGTAGTGTCCAGGGCCTTCTCCATGTTCATCTGGGGGGAAAGAAGGAGATGTCTTGTCTTTCTTGTCAAGTTTTGCGGTTTGTAAGGAAGACGGGAGTCAAGTCAAGTTACGGAGTCAAGGAAGCAGGTCACAGCAGTCTCCAGTTAAAGTCCAAAGAGAGAAAGGCGAGTCGCCAGCCTTCGCATACATTATGCTTTAGCAAAATCACAAAATAGGGACACACATGTAGGTGAAATCCCTTGATATTTTTTTACGATGCAGACAGACATTGTTCCATTTTGAATAGTCGGCAACATGGCTGTGTATATATAAGTACAGGTCATAGGGAGTCAGGGACAAATTTTGAAAAACAGACGTGAGGAAGGAGACATAGTTCAGTTTTATTGTGTTGGAAAGAGAGTGTTGGAGCAGAAACCCTTAAATCAACTCTGTGTCAGTGTAAAAAAAAAACACATTTCCTTTACATTTGTTGGTGAAAAAACCGAGCCGAAGGAAGAAACCAACTCCCAGCCACTATGGTATGCACAAATGAAAACCACTGACTGGTAATAAAACGAATGCTAATGTATTGCAGCATGACAGAAACTGACTTGATGAGTTTCGCTGGATCAATATAAGCTCTCTCTCTCTCTCTCTCTCTCTCTCTCTCTCTCTCTCTCTGAAACACACGGACACACACACACACGGACACACAAAATCTCTCCTCTTTCCCGTCAGCAGTGATGCTCCAGCAGCTCTCAATGGCATTTATATCAGCCTCTGCATGGTGAGAAGAGGCACCGTGAATATAGTTAGCTAATAAACAGTGGCTTCAGCAATCACATCTGCCCGAAACTGTAATCATCGGCAATATCAACAAAAACTTGAAAACCGTGTTGCCTGATAAGATTTTATTATTAGCCATGATTATGGTGCTTGTCGCTAAAGAGTGCTACTGCTCCTTAGTAAAGCCTCACACTCTCTGTAGTGCTGTATATTATCTTCGTGTAAAAGGCGCTGTTGTTCGCAAAGTAAAAATTTGTTGCAAAACAATGATGAAAAACGTTTGTGTTTACTAACTGTCTCCTGGCAGATGGGTAATATATCAAACGCTCAAATCAAAAATGTGCTCTATATGAGCATCCTGGGCTCTGTATTCAACCTCTCCAAAATCTTTGGAAGCTCACTCATGACGAACCAATCAGGTGAGTTGTTGCAAGGATGTGTGGCCGCCTGTCAGTCAGCTCACCTGCACACTTCTTCATGGCTGTATCGGAGCATTTAGACCTAGCGTTACCTAACAAGCGTTCACGGCTTATCGTGGCGGCGTGTCGTAGCACCATTTTTAAAAGGCGGGGCTTCTGAGAGGGATCGGTGCGATCAGAGACTCTCTAGACTTCCTTCTCCTTAACAAGCACTCACAGACGTGCATGCTTTGTTCTTATCTTAAACATTTGGTACGGCATGTATGTCTGCATTCAATAAATGTAGCACATGAGTATTCTGAGGATAATTGTACTGTACAGCATGTGTATGTACTGTTCAGTATGTTCATGTTGCGTTTGTTACACTGAATGCTTCTCAACCAAAGGCTACCCGTCAGAATGTCCACGCAGAACGGATGACGGTGAACACTTTGATACTTTAGATATCATTGGAAAAGAGAAGCAGTGACAATTTGTCCGGTACCCGGCATCCAAAGCTGTTATTTTTGTAAAGTATTTGTTTGGCGATCCATTTACGTAAGCAACAAATGCATTAAAGATGTGAGTTGGTGGAACCCACATCAAATGACAATATAAACTTACTAAACCATTTCTTTTTACACAGAGCCAGTACATAAGGCTGTTTTATAATGAACAACAAAGTATGTATCAACCCGGTAATGTCTGGAATCAGTCGAGCTCATCGGACCATGCCCCGAGTCTAATCGTCCTAAACAGACATATTCAAGGTAAGTACGGAGAATATCTGGGGTGGATGTTTTGTACAAAATATGCGGGGAGTGCCATTCATAGTCCGAGCAGCAGTGGTCTAACTCAGGGCATGAATCAAGCAAAGTGCTCTGAGATAAGAGATACGACATTATGCAAACACGCCTGTCTTTTCCCCGCCCCGAGCCCCACATCTCCTAACCTTGACAGATCCACATGTCACCGCCAGCCCCATCTCCCCACCCGCAGCCCATTGCAACAGACACCAAAAAAACCAGAAACACCTTTTTGGGGGGAAAAACACTCAACTGCGGTTTCAAAAATAAATAAAAAAAGATCAACATCAAAGAGAATAAATAAACGTGACTGGGAGTGCTAGTGCTCCCGAACCAGCCAGCCATTGGAGAGGATAGTGCACATTGGTTGGACCAGCTTTGTGCCAGTGTCCTGCATGGTGGGATAAAAGAGCCAATCACCGTCTAATTCCCCAGTTTAATTACACGGCGCACAAAGCAGCATAGCCTAACAAAAGGCTTGGGTGACAATCAGCAGGGATTCCACTGTTTGTTTGAGTCCACACACACACACACACACACACACACACACACACACACACACACACACACAGACACACACACATACACACACACTCACATACACACACACTTAGTTAGCTCCTACAAGTTTCCTCAACAAAACTATTGCTTTACAGTGCAAAAGTCTGACGAGTGCTCACACACTTACACACACCCACACAAATACTTAGCGTTGCATTATCGGAGTGATCTGGTAGGGTGCCAGAGTCCTGACAGACATTTACGTGGAGAGAGCAAGAGTATGTGTGTGTGTGTTTGTGTGTGTGTGAGTGAGTGTGGCATTTAATAAAATGGTTTCTCTTTGACTCTTCATTTCCATTTTTATAACAAGTTGTCAGCTTTGCCCCATGTAATGAGGGTTTCACTGGATACAAAAGACTCAGAGAAGATTAGAGCATCACAGAACAGGATTAGCAAACCTGAGAGCACAAAGACAGCCAATCACTTCCCAGAAAAATCCCTTGACATCTTCAAGCTTTCATCTGCAATTTCCTTGTTTACTCCCCACTCCTCCTATCTACACCATTCACTTTCTCTCTCTCACTCTCACGCTCAAGCTCGATATGTTATGCCTCACTTTCGCCCTCACACCTTCTCTCTCCCTCTCTTTCTCTCTCTCTCACACTTCAAATGTGAGTCTCTCTCTCTCTCTCTCTCTCTCTCTCTCTCTCAATGTGTCAGTTCCATCTTCCAACTAATGTAATGAACACTCTCTCTCTCTCTCCCTCTCTCTCTCAGTTCCTTCCTTCTACTCATGCACCGACCCCCCCTCTCCTTCCTCTTTTTCTTCTTTCCCCCTCTGTGTCTTCATCATTTGTTCCTCCTCTCCTTTTTGCTAATGTCCACTTCTTCCCTCTCCGACTCCACTTTCTGTCTCTCCCCTTGTGGTATCTCTCCCTCTCTAAAACAAGCCGGAGACCAGACGACATGTTAGATACCATGTTTGAAATGTGATGGTCATTGTCGGTTCTCCCCAATAACAGTGAGGGGAAATGACACGCTAATGGATCTACTGACACATACGCTATCACCCAATCATGGACTCTTTGTTTCCTTATTCTCAAACGCAGATTGCATCGTGTCAAATTGGCTGTCGGTACTCAAACAAACCCAGCTCAGTATCTTGAATAACATTTTTGGTAATGTGTTACCATTGCAGACCAACAAGGTTTGGATTACGGCTTGGCGGGAAAGCATAGCACACCATGTGACGAATTGCATCTTATGATAAAGGATTTGACGACATAGAGGGCTTGGATTTGTTGTTCTTCACATATGGCTGTATGACTTGGGCAAGGGCACAGCGGTCATCCACCGCCTTCCAAAGCAAATCAACAGCCACAGGGAAAGAAGTACTGGAAGAGAAGTGAAATATGAAGAAGAACAAAATTGCCGGTTAGAAATAATACCAAAAGAGAAATTGATAAGTAGAAAACAACTCAGGTCTCAGACTATATAAGGCATCTACAGAGTCATACAGAGACAATATCAAGGCAATTTCAGTTCAAAATTAAACTGCCCACTTGTGCCGTTTCTTTTTTTTTCTTCCCATGAGAAAAACGAAAGATACAATCACAGAGCATGGGTCTGGAGAAAAGGTCAGCGATAAGGCTCTCCACTCAAATTATACATTGAATGGCATTCACTTCTCTCCCGTGGACAGATCAGAGCATTCGGCTGGTATAATGTTTTATTCCTCCCTTTTCTTCTCAAAATGGAGTTCGGCAGGAAAAAGTAAATTCACTCTGGCAAAATACTCTATCCTCTCAATCTTCCCAGTAACGCTTTTTGTTTGTCTGTTTTTTTTGCCTGGGTCCAGTGAAATATTGTCATGCTTAAATTGAATGGCAGGGGGCTGTTCATAAATATGACGTGATAAACATAGACGGTGACCTCTCTTAGGAAAGGACAGAAAGCAGTGTGAATGTCAGTGGGATATAATTACATGAAAATATGGCATTAATTAATTGAGATAGGGCAACCTAAATGGTCTCTAGGGAGACACAGGTAAATTAGCTCATCAAGGCAGCAGCAAAGGCATCCCACAGAATCTTGGTAGACAAGGCAACAACAAAAGAGGGGGCTGAGGCCCATCTAGCAACGCTTCGTTCTTACAGAATGTGCCGTATCGAAATGTATTACAATGACCTTGAATGCCCCACATTCCCCTCTGGGAGGCCAGAAGATGATGGGTAGGTGACCGCCTAGGAGTGAGTGATTCCTGGCAGAGCCTTTGCCTGTCGGGCCTTATAGTGGATCTATGAGCCGCAGTCATTATCTTGACGCGAAAAGGCATTACGGGATAAAATATAATAAACCCAGTCATTTTGTAAATGAGATCTGCTGGAGACTAATAATATCCACTGCGGTATTGTCACTGTTTCGGTGAGTCAACCACTGCAGGCATTCGCTAACTTCTGTCATCTGCTGTGAGTAAACAGCGGAAACACATCAGTGCCAGCCACGGTCTGCAACAGGAAAGACACCACTCTTTCTCTTAGCTTTCTCGTTTTGGTTCGTTGATTGGCGCACGTCAAGAACAAATAAGACAACAGAAAACAACAGACAATACTTTGTAATTAGAGATATATACGCTTGAAAATAGGGTCTGAAACACCTTGTGTGCCAGTGTTCCTTTTGCATACTAAAGGCACTATAGGCAACCTTTTCTTCAAATGTGTCCATACATTTCTTCTGATAACACATTGTGATGTCAATGGGAGGATGGAAAATACCGGTTAAAGTCAGTTCTCAAAAAGTCTCAATATTTAACACAAATTTTGTCTGCCACCGAATTGCCTCATGGCGCAAGATATACTTTGAATCTAGTTGTTGACTGTGCAAGCGATATGCAGTGACCACGAGCATTCTCCATGAGTTCTTGCGACGGTTAAAAATGATTACACTAAATAAACGGCAGGAGTCGCCAAAATCCTCTCCCATAGATAAACTGCGTCTATAAACTTTACAGTAGGTCCCTTACTAGAGATGAAATGGGGTGTTTGCGAAATTTAAAGGTTTAGTTTGGTTTCACTTTTATTGGTTCTACAACCAAACTTTATATAAGCCAGTCTCAGTTTGTTCTTTAAAGCTAACAGCACTCACCGCATTTTGCCCCTCTCCAAAGAGAAAAAAGTGGGATAGCCAATTGCGTGCTTTCACCTGTTCAGTTCCACTCCTATATCAGTCAAATGCCGCGATCAAGGCAAAATAGTGCTTGCACGTATAATGAGAAGTCTATGTAGGATGCATGTCTCGTTTATCCCTATTAGTTACAATAATGGAAGGGAAGCCAAGGCTCCTGCTCAGACGCAGGGGAAAAGAGAAGGGTTGAGTCCACACTATTAATTTTGTGACGACTCCATGTAGTACTGACACTTGTCTCGATTTGCAACGATGCGTTAGTCAAGGCCGTCACAGGAAGGCGTATCTATGCCTATGTAATTCCGTCCCTGAAAATGTCATCGTGTGCATGGTTACAAGGCCGCTTCGGTTCGGAATCAAAAGACCAGGCGTGCGAGGGAGGTCGTAACAGATTGTCGAGCACATTCATATTCACGGAGGAGAGGCAGGATAGGAGAGAAACCACAGGCCAAAAACAAAGCTGGAGCTGTCACATGGTATTCTCCAGTGGGGCCCTCTTCAACAGCAGCCGACATTTCATTTCACTCACCTTTTTATCGAATACGGTCAGGGATTATTTAATGGCAGCAAATTGAAAAGCTAATAGAAATTTTTTAAAAAGATGTGATTGTGGCACAGATTTTTATTGAATGTGCTTTGAATGGCGATGCATTTAAACTATCACCTCAAATGGGATTATTTTTAAATATGTTATCATTTTCTCTCTGACATGATTTTGTCAGGCTATTGACAAATTAAGAGGAATTAAGTTGTTCAGAACTGTAAATATATAATGAAGATCACAGCTCATCCAATTAAGACAACAAATGGCCATAAGCTAATTTCTTACAATTACCCTTTCCATACAATATTTCATTTCTGAAGTGTATAATTGCATAATTTTGTTCATTTGCATGTGTCAAAAGCTGATCTTTAACACCATGGCATTCACCCCCCTCTCATTTCTCTCTCTCTCTCTCTCTCTCTCTCTCTCTCTCTCTCTCTGTCTCTCTCTCTCTCTCTCTCTCTCTTAATGTCAGGTTGGGTACTTAGGTAGCACATATAATGTATTGTTCAAATCCACTCAAAGTTCCTCTGTGCTTCATTAGAAAAAGGTCACCAAAATGCCATTAACCATGACTTATACATTGTTCTTAATGTTCCGCTTACCTTATGCCAGTTTGTCTGTTTTTCCCCCCTGAGTACCAGCTAAACGTCAGCGGGATCCAAGTGTTCTAATGAATTGAGTGGCAGATATTTTCTAATTATACAACTGGACTGCATTGTAAATATAGCAGCTCAATTACAGTCATAGAGAACATTGGTGTTTTTATACGAGTTGCTTTATAATAGTTGTACTGGTGGGCAGCACGGTGGCTCAGTAGTTAGTACTGGTGCAAGAGAGCAAGAAGATCCTGGGGTCAAACATCACCTGACCCGATGGCTTTTCTGTATGGAGTTTGCACGTTCTCCTTATGTTTGTGCGGGTTTCCTCCGGGTACTCCGGTTTCCTCCCACTATCAAAAACTTGCTATGTTCGCCAACCAGTTCTCTGACAATTCACCTGGAGTCAGTCTGTGTGTCAATAGTACGTGAACAAGTCTGTCGCAATATATTAGGTGAGCAAGTCTAGTGCCAAATAATAATAATAATAATAATACATTATATTTATAAATAGGCTGTATCACTCATGTCACTCATTGTTGTGTTTGAAAGACGTTGGCCCGTTCGTTGTTCGTTCTGTGAAATTAATTGGCGGCCAATTTGCGTAAAGCGCTTTAAGTCTCGAGAGAAGCGAAAAAATAATTATTATATTCGTTTAACTAAACGCTTGCTTTCTATTACTTTTAGTGAAATACTGGGAAAAAAAGATCTAAATATTCTGGCACTTCAAGACCAAAAAGCGGCTCAATAAATAAATAAGAAGTAGGAGGATAGGGCAACTCAGCTGAGTGTAACTTGTTTAGGTTGTTTATCTATATTGCTCCAGGGTGCTTATGAGTAGGCAAGGCACACATTTAAACTGGACACCTAATCAACATGGCAAATTTATCTTGGCCCAATCTGAGTCCATTATCAGCATGAAGCTAAAAACATCTGCTCTCTTGTAATGGGAATCTTAATTACACACATTAATATGCCGAAAAAATAATGCAACGTGAAAGGATATATGAGCTATTATCCTCTGAATCAATTGAACCATGCTACTTTAAATGAGCTTTTGCACTGCTGAAAGAAGACAATTCCACGGGAGCAAAATGTATCCTAGGACACAATTGAGATCCCTTTGATTAACTGGTCCCCGTTTAAAAGGGACATAGTAAATAGCCTGTTGCACTGCAAAAAAATTTAAAAAGAAAAAAGATCTACAATCATTCAAACAGTTTTGTGGATCTAAATCTTTTTCACGTGTGAGTACAATTCCATTCGGTATGGTTGGATCTGCTCCTTCTGCCGTAACATATGCGGGTCAACTCTCTCAGGTGGCTGGGTGCATGCAAACACAATGATGTCAGTCCCCCTCTGGAATTGTGGCAGATAGCAGATTGTTAGACCCAGGAAGGAAACTTGGGTGGAGATGGGAACAATTTCCATTACCTTTCCAACCAGCACAGAACCTAACTGCGATTCCAGATTGTTTCACGTGAATGCCCCTCCCCCTTTTCCCATCACCTTGAAACAGGTGTGTCTATGTGTGAATGGTGGCACGTGGCTGGGGAGGCGCGAGCAGTGCGGTGCCTTATGTTAGCCCTGCGAAGCCTTCCGAAGTTATCTGCCTGAACTTTAGCTGAAGCTTCATGTCTAAGACAACGCTTTGCTTTAATCGGTCCAAACTTTAGTCCATGATGGGATTTTTATCAGTGGCGCTGAGGGAGGAATCTGTTTGAATCGAGCCCCCCAGACAGCCTTCCCAGGTAGCGTGCTATTACCACCACCCTCGCTCCACAACAAACCATCAATCTCAGCAGGTTCCTCCGCCTTACACACACAGGCGAGCCAAACAGTCATGAGTCATTGGACGACCATTAGAGGGAAATGATGTTCCCCGCACCACCGACTCCCGTCCCCCCACCCCCAGACCATGCTAAACAAGCTCTAGTGTTGGGCGTGCTGTCAGCGCGGGTCGTCTTCTGACACGTGGTGAGAAACAGCCTGTCGACCGTGTCTCAAAGTGGGCGGGGGGGCGGTTACATTGAATATGGTTCGCCTGATTGCAGCCAGACGCCTTTACTTTGTCTCTCGGCTCTCGTGACAAAGCCCTTCCCGAGATCCACGGGTGTTTTCTCGCCCCTTGTCTCTTTGCAAACTGTCAGATGCACTCTTGCACTGGCCTGTTTTGCCAAGAGCGCTACATTGCCGTTGCAATTAATTTGAAGTGTCAGGCAAATGGACGGCATTTTGGGTCTTAAACCCAAATGAGATAAGATGGTTCCAAGCGCACATATACTGTATATAGTAAAGGCAATATGTAGAATACCTTATTGTAAACAAACTACAGTTATGAATAAATAGATAGTATCTATTTATCTATCTACCTACCTACCCCTCTCTCTCTCTCTCTCTCTCTCTCTCTCTCTCTCTCTCTCTCTTTATATATACATATATATATATATAAATACAAACACACACACACACACACACACACACACACACACACACACACACACAC